>JAAGKR010003972.1:0-67214 GCA_011419295.1 Clarias macrocephalus | reverse complement strand
AAAAAAAAAGTTTCCATAAATATTTAGGCTTTTATATCAAAGTCACAGTGCAGATGTTACCCTCTACTGTCTCTCACCAGTTTTGGTCATGCACAATATGTGGCACAGCTGGACAAACCCCAAACATATAACACACCTCAGTATTATTACCCTAATGCACCACTCGGAATCCCTCAACTTGACATTACGGACAGCTTTTGCCGCCTGCTCAAACCGTGAAAATTACACACTTCGTCAGGAACAAGAACAAGGGATAATTATTCTCGCTCACATACACAGTTGCTTGCACAAATCCTCCAACTAGGGTTTCAAAATAGATACAATCTCTTGGATACACTGTCAGTGCTAAGGAAATTCATGGAAGAAAATAAATCTTCTTTAGTAATGAAAAACAGTTTACTAATTAAACACAGATATAGCTTGCTAGGATGTGATAAGAGATGGCAAGCAATAATCTGTTGGGTCATGGGAGTTAAGTTTTATGATCATTATGACAATGCATTTTAGAATCACCACAGAACACCTCATAATATGTAACGGATTATTGTGGACACTTGGATAACAGTAAGGATGATGGATAAATCTAAAATATATAACTTTCTTATTAAGCTACCAAATGTATGAATAAATTGCAATCTACACAAATCTGGTATGTAATAGAAACATCTATAAACAAGCTTGTAACTACCTCTGGGGGTCCATTGAAGGAGTATGCATAGAGAATGGGTTGAATCATGATGAGAGACTGAGTTAGGTCCTGTCTCATAAAATGGTGTCTGTAGTAGGAGCTCTCATCGGGACTGTTGTTAAATACTTGCAGGAATGGAGACCTCCTCAGATGGAACATGAACTGTAGATAAATAAAATAAACATCCGAATTGACCTTCAGCAGTCGAGAAGACAGATCTGGACTTCAAATAAAGCAAAATTCAGAGGTTTCAATCTCACCTGAGGATACAGAGAGAAGGTCTCAGAGAAACGGAAGGAGTTAGGGTCATCCTTGTGGTAATCTCCAAATTTCTGACACTGAAACAAACACAGCAATTAAGTGGGTAAACAAATGGGGAGAAACCTTTGGAGAAAATAAAATCAATTTCTTTAAGTTTTCTGATTCAGCTTAATTTGTCAGACTCTTCTCACCAGACGGATAAGCTGCCGATCCAGCCAGCGCAAGACATCTGGTCCCTCTTCTGATTCAGCTCTATAGACAGCCAACCGGGCCATGAGGATGGCAGAAGCCTCCTGATCAAACGACGCAGAGATATTCTGAATCTGCGTCTGAGCATCCGCCCAGCTGAGAAAGACAAAGAGTAATCACGCCACTGACCTTTGCACACTTATTCATCAGTCTAAGCCACATTGATTCATGCACAGATGTCTGAATTTCTAAGTAATCAAACAAACTGAGGATGCTAAAACCAATAAAAAGGTCAATGATCATTGAGAAAATGGCTATTAAGTGAAAATGTATGGGTCCCATTGACCCAGGATATTTTTCAGAGGCATGATATTCCATGGTAAAGCCAAAAGGTTGAAAATGACCTTAAAAATATTAGAATTATACACAAGAGGCTGTGCAAAAAAAACAACAAAAAAAAAAACAAAGGTCAAATAACAATTCCGCTAAATCTGTAGTTTAGGTGTTATAGCTGAAGTGAATGAACACAAAAAAGGAACTGACTTCCTGGCAACAGTGGTGACTCTGATTCGTCTCTGTCCACTGGAGTGCTGGTACTGGGTCACATACTGTATGGCACCTCGACCTCCCTGGGGAATTGGTGCATTGTGCTGCAAAACAAAGCAAAACCTTTTTTAAAAAAATCCATCCAAATATATGACCATGACACCAGGTGTGCCCTAGACAGTACAGCCTACCCATGCATTGAAAACAATGAAGACGTGGTACACAATAAATCATTCTGCTAATAGTGAAATATTAGCTAAATGTTCTAAATATCATTAATATGTAAAAATAAATGGCACAACTGAGTACAGATGTAAATTTCAAAAGCCCACAGCAGCTCAGACTACTTTTTGATCATTGAATCAAACGCTGCTTCACTTCAAAGCAGAAATCATTGCTGCTAGTCAAACGGTCTGCTCTCTGCAATGCTAAAAACAATGTTTTAAAAAAACACATGGCAAACTGCCAGTATCTAAATTACACTAGTGTCATGCCTGCAAAACACTGCCAAAACTTTCAGTTTGCCGTTGATGATTAGCCAACAAACAGCAATTGAACATTGAAACTGTATTAGACAGGATTAAAATATTTTTCGTAATCACAAATGAAGACGCCAGTTTCAGTTTCAATCATTATGTGATCATCCACAAAAAGTAATCGGCCAAAGCACAACGGCAGGCAGCAAGTTATTATGTTATTGACAATCTGTGAGGAAAAAAAAAATCCACACAACAATCATAAGAAAAGTGACAAAGAAAAAGAGACAAACAGAATATAATTGGAAAAAAGGCTTAAGCTTAGTGAATTCTGCAGAGCAATAATTAATGATTAAGTCTTAAACCGCATGAGTCATACTTCTTGCCAATTACCCTAACAACACTTGTAGACAGAAAGGCTCATTAACTTGCCAGTCAGTAGATATCGCAGTAAGAGGATATTAAAAACCTAGAGTTTCTTGTTTACAGAACAACCAAGCTCCAGTCATTTGCACAGCCTGTGTCCACTGAAGCTGTCCGCTGTAAATGTTGAAAACTTGTTACTGTTCATATGGTTTTGCCATGTAAAGTGGCTGTGTGCGCAATGTTGGAGAAGACAGGGAGAGAAAAGGAAGGCTAAGCTGATGTTCCCCACAGAGATTAGTGCACTGAGAACTTTAATGACTGCATTGGATCATCTAATCATGAGGCACAGCATGAAGTCCACACCTGCATAAAAGCCACTATCACTCTCTGGAGCTTTGAAGCAGTGTTGGATAACTCGATCGTAAAAACATGATTTCCTTTGGAAAAGTCTAACGCAATGGCTGGGATTCACAGTAGAGCAACTAAGCTGCGAGAGATGCAGGATGGTAACAGTAAATGCCTCTCTTCAGACGTCTATATGAGAGTAGCGGGAAGGAGTCAATTTTAGTTTAGCATGATGGAGCGGACAGAGGTGGTATACGCAGTTCTGATGATTGGTTCCAGTTTGTGCTCAGTGTGCGGGAACGGTATACTGCTACTCCTGCTGCTGTCTGACAGGAGCCTGCAAACGGAGACATGGACCCTGACGCTTAGTTTCAGCCTGAGTGATCTGGCACTTGGCCTCACCACCATCCCTTTTGGAGCTTATAACAGCCTGTTAAGACCACAGGGGTATGCCAGCTCGGGTGCGCTGTGCCAAGGCAGTGCCTTTTTTTTCCTACTGCTCCAGTTGGCCTCAGTTCACTCGCTCACCTGGGCCACCATCGACAAGTTCACAGAGATCTGCTTCGCTCTTAAATATGCAAGGATCTTCAATGCGCACAGAACCAGAGTTATCCTCACCATCATTTGGGTCTATTCGCTCTTGAATGCCTCCCTGCCTTTGCTGGGCTTTGGAAGATATAGTTATAGCGGCAACCAGTTTCTCTGTGCTCCTTGTTTTGAGCCTGCCAACACTGGCTTCAATATGCTCTTCATCGTAGTGGGAATAATCGTTCCCATTTTGGCAATGTGCTCCATGTACGGATATATAGTGTACATAGCCAGAAATCAAGTACGTCGAGGGACGTTTGTTTGCAACGAACACCATTGTTTTTATGTGCCTGCCAATAATTATTTCAAGAGCTCCATTGTCATGGTGACGACCACAGGTAAGCTGCAGAAGAAGTGAGACAAGGTAATTCGAAAATAATTTTCTGTTGGAGTTTGAACTGTTGGAGTCAGTACAGTACAGATCTTTCTTTTGACATGAATATTATTTTTGTCATTCTTATCTGCATCTGATGTGATCTGAATCACATTCTTGGCTCCCAGAAATTAGTGAAACATAATAGATGACAATTAACATGCATTCACTAAATAAGTTGATTGCAGTCCATTGCTCTGTAGCACTTTTTTGAAAATAATATTCTAAGCCAGCAATACCAGTAAATAAAAGTAGTCAGTCAAAGGCTAACTAAAGCACAATCAAGGTTGCTACCTAAACTACATAAATCACAGAGTGTGAACACTAGTAAATCTACAATGCTACTGGTCAAAACAACCTTCTTGCCCTCAACTATTAACTGAATCCCTCGATCTGTCTATGTCAATAGTGTGCCTGCTCATTTGCTGGCTGCCATACATCACCATCTGCTTCTATGAGACTCTGACGGGAAGAATAAGCCCTCAACCTGCCTCCGCTGTAGCCACCTGGCTAGTGCTCTTCACCTCCACACTCAACCCATGGATCAACTCCATGACCCAGACGTAAGCAATAGAGTCAACTTAAGCGTGAGCTAGTAACATTTAATTTTTTTTGTAAAAAAAACATATGTAAATGCTTTGATTAGGTGGGGTGGGATGATATAGGCTTCAATTGGGTTTAAGCGCATGTCCTTAAAAAATTTTTAAAAAGTGCGTCAAGTAATTCCTCATTTTTCAATTTTCATAGAACTGAAGTGGGTTCATTCATGACAGTTTCTCTCAACATACTTTTGCATGTGTGTGCATGCTCAGGTCAGGCAGCCAGGTACCCTCTATATATAATGTACTGTTTAAATGCCTGAGCTTTATAAACTGGCAAAAGCATTATATTTTCTTAGACATAATATTTGCCTACCAGAACAGCACACAGTGATCTACATTTCTATGCCATGTACATTAAATACTACCAGATGTTGTTTAAAGTTTAACTATTATTGTGTGTGGGACGGCTACTGTCTTGCCATGAATTGCATCCAGAAAATACATTTTTTAGAGCTAGGCTTTTTTTTTTTTTTTTTAGAGCCAGGCTTAGATGCATTTATAGCAAAATATCCCTGCATAAAATGTTTCATGTTACACAAAAACACTGCTATAACATTCTGTAAAGGAAAGACAATTTGCTTGAGTGTGAATGTATGTGTAGGTGGTTAATCATGACCTTGTTCCTATTAGGAGGTACAGAGTTGCCCTGCGCAGGACCATAAACAAAATCTGGCAACGTGCACGGAAGAACTCCTTCTCCAGAAGTACAGAAATATGCAGAGACAGTCACAACTGTCCTTCCTCAGAGTCCAGTGTCCCTCAGGCACTACAAGCACACACTGATCCTGTGACTGAGTGTGAAGAGGCCTAAGCATGTCTTTCTTATATCTGGCTGCTGTGTGAATACGAGACCATTGCTGTGTTACAGAAAATTACAAGAACCGGCACCTTTTTATGGGTACCACAGTATCTAACTGGGCTTTTGAGACAGATGACAAGCACAAACATGCATAATTAATGAACTTGGTGGGAAAGTATACAGCTCATGAATGAATGAAGATTGAATATGAAATTGATGTCTTAAATATTTATTTATTTAACTTTTTTTTAAATTAAATTAAATTCTATTTATATAACAATTCAAAGCAGATCCAAAAATTCCAAAAATAAGTTATGGAATGATGAGAAAATATGTACAAATTTAAAATGATCCGTTTGTCCATAATGAGCAGGTCAGCGGCGAATGAAAAACTCCTTGCGCTGATAATTGGATGAAACCTTATTATATATTTAAACAAGAAAAGTGTTTTGAATGAGAAATAATTATTTTTGATGTTCTTCAGTTATGATTTAAATGATGTTCAGGTATGTTTAAATGATTTAACAGTTGATAAATCAGCATTTTTAAAGATTTTTTTTTTGTTGCAACACCATACAGAACTACAACATACAAAATATTATTTTTTTTTAGTTTTGTGGTCAGAGGTCAAGAGTTGTCTGCCTGATACATAAATTAATAAACATACCAAGTTGTAAACCAATAAATAAAAACCACTATTTAAAATCACATATATTTCAGAGAGCAGCTTGAGCAAATATTCTTGTTTCTTGATTAGGTATGCCCTCTAGTGGAAGAGCTAAACATAATCTCTCACACAAAGTCGCATACACAATGTACTCAGAGGCATCAAACATGTAGGTGAAGTTCTGGCTCCTGCCTGTCAGACGAGCCCCATCATTTCTGACTATGCTGACTTACAGAAAACAGGAATCAATCTTGATAGAAAGAATCAGTCTAGTGATACGAGTGAACACACATACCTGGTTGACAACTTCAAAGTAAACGGCAAGCGTGGTATTGGGGTCCAGACCACAGATCTTCCACTGGCAGGTACCGCCTGTTCCTATTTCCTAAAATAAGTGACCAGAAAATAGATCAGAGGTGATTCACAGTGCTTCCGTTACAATGCAAAATCTGATGTCAACAATAAGACAATCATGTATATTTGTTGTACAGCAGATGCACAAACAACATCCAACTCACATTTTCTGACACACAAGGTCCTTTGGCATTTAGGGAGACACATGGTCCAATTGCTCCAGATATCTTAATCTCTCTTGATGTCTGAAATATAAATGAGGTTAGCCATGTTGACTACTTTTATAAATCAACGGAGAAAAAAAAAATGTCAAGTCTCTACCTTAATCTCTAAAGTTCCTGCGAAGGCCATTTTAAAAGATCCTTGCACATCTTTATTGAAAACCCTCTGGAATGTTTGCTTGAACAGGGATGTGTTGAAAGAGTCTGCCATCACCATGTAACCCCTACACACACACAAAAAAAAAATTATATATATATATATTTTTTAACAATGATTACAGTGCTCCATGAAGAATTAGATATGAGATTATATTTCACACCATGATGATTAATAATTGTCATGTAAGAAAATTCCTCTATTTTACTATCAGTAAGTGCATTTACATGAACCATAATATGCCACTAATATTCAGAATAATAGCTCAATGTGTATAAATGCATTATACAAACAGCTCAACAGGAACAGTCTGACACGATCCGGTTCAATAAGTTTTATTGGAATAAGACGGGTGGTGTTACTTTGGGGAATATGTTCAGTAGGAAAATATTAAGCACATAAGACTTGATCCAAATCGTTTTCTTATCAGAATAAATAAGGTAAGCCTGAGTTAACTTTAAAGTTGGAGAAATACACTTTCTTCTGTTAGATTTCTGAGAGACAAACAATTTGTGCATGTAAAAATAAATAAATAAATAAACCAACCAACATGTAAATGCATATTTTACTGAATCAGCATCCATGTAAATAGTTAGGTAAAAATTAACAAAATTATTGCCATTAAATATAGGAAATATGGTTCATATAAACGGAGCTAGGTGTAACAGGCATATTAATTGAATTATCATGTTTTATGCTTTGCTTACCCTGTGTGGTTGGTGCAACACTTCATCTCTGCCAGACCAGTCTGGTCCAAGGCACACGCATAAATGTCAATGATGTGTCCATTGGCTGCAGCTCGGTTCGCCAAGGCTTCATAATGCTTCAAGGAAATAACATTAAGCTCTTAGTTGTAAGGCATGCACCAGGGGATTCAACATTTTATTTATTACATTATCCATGCTCATATATTAAAAAATATATAGCCGTCAGTCCCAAATACTGATTCAAGTAACTCACTTTAGTGGCTTTTTTCATGAATTTTGCATTGTCTTTCTCTATGTCATGCCAGGAGCGGATGGGTATCTTCAGCTCATCTCCAACAACCATGCCTGGGCCCTGGGTGGCTGGACCACCGATAAAGGTCATTATTCGTGCCCCTGTGTTGGGGAATGTGCACTATAAAGAGAGAAGAAATACAAATGGCAAAACATTACATCATAATGTTTGATAAAACACCATATTCTTGAACAAGGTTCTTAACCCTTTTTTGCTCCATGGGGCTGTATCATGGCTTCAATTCTTAACTAAATTTATTTTAAAAAATTAAAATGATACACATATCTTTAAAAAAATATTGTGACATAACTTACAATACTGATCATTATTGCCCAGTGATTATTAAACTTCTATATCATATGAATAGGGCTATTATTCTTTACAGAATGACACTTACTTCCAACAGTCCAACAGCAATAGATAGCGCAACACCCAATGATCTGAGGGGCCTTTTACCCTGAGTGACAGGCCAGGGGTCTTTCTGCAGCTCTCCCAAGAGATCAGTCAAGTTCATATCAATCTTCTGCACAGGCTGTAGAAATCTAACCAAAAAAAAACATGCATTAATATGTTATTTTATACCATTTCATAAGCCAGTAAATGGTCTGCTCGGATACAGTGCCTGCTGGAATTCAGAAATTAACTGCAGACCAGAGGCTCTATGAGATTCTAGTTTAGATTTAGCCTTCTGTGACACGTTCCAATCTGGGACAAGCCCAGAAACTGTTATTTGGTTTAAGTGATAACATGATATAAATAATTTCCACCCAATCACGTGAAAAAAAATAAGATACCTGTTAGAAGGAGGAGCTTGGGGTTGTTGAGGTGCACGGCCTTGTTGAGCTGCAGATTGCTTGCTCAGACCAAGCATCTCCTACACACAACAAGATTCAAAACACTGAACAATTCCATCAGATATCTCAAAATCCTAAATCTAAAACTGTTTGCATGTCTGTAATGCTGTTCGTTCTTTCTTTCTTTTTTTTAATCCCTCTATTGTCCTCTGCCCCAACATTTGTCACACAGGTCTTCGCTGATGTAGATTCATTAATTTAGATAAACAAAAGACACAGTAAATTATTTACAACTAAGGAAAGTTGAACCTATCTGACAGGCATTTCTATATCTGACAGACTTTTTTATAAAGAGAAGGAGCATTTACCTGTAACTGCTTGGCACTGAGATCTTTGGTTCCTCTGAAAACATAGCTTTTGGAGATGCCCTCACAACCCAGCTCATGCACCTGTACCATCCGGCCAAATGTGATGAGACCCACCAAGGCTGTGGGGGGCAGCAGGCTCAGAGACATCTGCAGAGATTCCTTCAGAGCCTGCAGATCCTCATCTTCCATACATGTATCTACCACATACAGAAAGTTCAGGGGCATCTGAGGACCTCTCTGTGGATGCAAAATTCGGAAAAGCTATGTAAAAGTTCTAATAAAATGCTTTTATAATTTATGCCTTACATCCTTCCTTGCATACTTAAATCCTAAACAATGTGTAATGGCTTACAAAATTAAAGAGCAAATGGGCCTAAAAACAATCTTTAAATGTATCTCTCTTATTTTGAGTAGATCTCACATGCAAGGACCACATGATCAACCCATTCTGGAGGCTGGGCTGTCAAAACACATTAATTGAACGTGTGTTTGGCTCACATCACAGTATACAGTAGCAAAAGAACACTTAATCCGGCTGTATATATAGTATACAGAATTTGACAACAAACAATATGTTGAAATCTTATTTCTATGTTTAAAGGCAACTTCCAATCCCAAAAAAAAAGGCTCTGCCTTCCACTGTGAGTCAAGGTGTGCCCCAGTCAGTGACGCAGACGTTTGTCTTTGCATCTTTGAACACATGGGTGTGACTACAAATTTGTTCTTTAAATAGCATTGACGCCATTAGCCACGTCAGAATGTTTTGAAACAGGCAGTGAGCTCAGATCTCGTCACCACTTAGCCTATGATATGCATGGCATGTCTGAAATGTATTGTGCATCCAAAACTCAAATAGGGACAGTTGCCAAGATCTGTGAACTTTATGCAGTGCATCTGTATTTGTTTCATATGCAATTTACCCACAATGAATATAACAGGCAACGACTACAAAACCCACACAAAAAAATGCACAGTGTAAGGCTAGCTTTCACTGTCAGGGGTTTTATCTGGCACGATGGTGTACATTTAAAAAAAAATGTAAATGTATATATGCATTAGCTATAGAAAAATAAAACAAACTCACCTGGACTACATATTCAATGGTTGAGAACTGTGGTAGCAGTTCAGCTGGTTGGTTCACCTCTGATATTCCAGCATAGGTTTGGGGAAACTAGAAGAGATTCACAATTAAAATGTAAATGTCATAACAGATGCCTTACAAAACGACACGTCTGATCTAATTACTGTTCACCAGGAAAACCCTTACCTGATTTCTTTGATAACAGAAATTGCAAGCCCACAGTTTTGCTCTGTAATCCACTTGGCTGAGACAGAAAGAAAACACATTTAGAAAAACATAATATAAGCAAATATGTAAAAAAAATAAAAATATAAAAAAAGTAACTACTGTTTTTGCCATTTCAGAGAGCAACTGATTAATCATGAGCAGCCTTTTTACATGACAAAAAGGCTACTTGTAAATTCAGAGTTCTCTAAAAACTGGGTAGGTATCTCAATTTGGGTACCTCATATACCTCATATATGGAGAACATAAACTCCAGTGTAAATAAAATGTCATTGTGTAAACCTAAATCAACGTGCTTAAACATCCAGTTCCAAACATGCACATTGCATTAAAACACACATTGACTAAAGTGGCACCACTGTAGCACAATATATCACTTTGGAATTTGATGGGATGTAATGGATATTGAACTAATACTTTAACCTTTGTCTTTTAGTCTTCAATCACACAAATTTCCCTAAGGAAAGATCCCTAGCATAAATATAGTAAACAATAGGAGACACAAGGCTGCATCTGCAAAGCTGTGACAGGACTAACCATTACACAACAGGGTGTGCCAGTGGAGCTTTTGTTTTCCTGTACCACAACTTATGAATATTTAAAGAGAATTTCAAGTTGGAGGACAGATTACCATTTGTGAATTCATTACAATAAGTAGCTAGAAAATGACAGAAAAACTCACCATAGCGGATTGAGCACAGCTCGACAGGTGGCACGGCTACACAGTACAGGTTCATACTGTATAGGTGGAAGATCTGGGCGCTCTTTCAGCGGGGTAAAGAGAGAGGCCACAGGCACTACCATACGCGTGGCCTCCAAACGACTGGAGGGCCAAACGTTCCAGCTGAAACGCACTCCATCTCGGTCTTCATTCTGCTGAATGAACTCAGGGAAGGTTGTCATTGCACCCTCTGGGATTTATCTGCTGTGAAATAAATGTATAGGAAAATAAAATTAAGTGAAGCTGTAGTCACAGCAGTTCCTCACATTTCTAATCTGCGACACTATAAAATAAAAAGTTTCTTGTTCTTTGTTGTTTAACTGCTGTTGCAATTAAGTATGTTGATTACATTAACGCCAACTGTATATCACATTCTGCCTCATTTTCCCAGCCTCGTAAAAGCCGCCTTCCTTAAAAACACCTAACGCATCCTTCCCTGATCTTGTCTTGAACTCTGTCTGCATTATCCAGCACGTCCACACACTCTTCTCGACACGTTTCGTCTATGAGTTCTGCACATTGCATCACCGCCTGTGTTCAATGTGCAGAGATAATACCTATAGATTTCCCTCTCCTCCGTTTCCATGTCCTTTAAAGACAGCTTTCCAGTCTAGTCTTCCTCAAAAACAACATTAAAGGCTTCCTCCCCTGAACAGTGACTTCCCATTCTAAAAGACTCTTAACATTGTCTTCTATTCTCCCAAGTTTTCCAAGATGAGAGCTAGCCTAAAGTGGACTTCCGCTTACGTCACGTTGACAACTGTGCAGAACTTTCAACTCTGACGTAACCCTAATATCATGTTGTATGTTTTGTTGTTTTATTTAAAAGTGATGTTACTTTAACCATGAAAATCAAAATCAACAGTTTACACCGCTAATCTCTAAACTGGAGAAAGTAAACACTCTTTCAAACTGTCAATTTTAGCAGACCTGTCTCTAATTAATTATAGACTTGTATAATTAGCGATAAACAGGAACAAGAAGTAGCCAGGGCTGTGTTTTAAACTGGGTCATTCATTAGAAACGCCATGGCTGCTAACCGGCTACCTTAGCGACGTTAACTGGGTTAATTAACTACCGTTTGATTTAGTTAGCTAGCTAAAACTAATGCGATATTTCATAAAAAATGAAATTAATTCAACGGATGTTACACTCCATAAAACCCAGTCAGCTATGCTGCCACATCGCCACGTCCAGCGGTTAATGAGACACGGGCTAGCGGATAAACCGATCCGGGTAAGAAGGCTACGTTAGCTCTGGGAAACACCACCGATACGCGTTTATTTCAGCGAACTAATGAACAACTACGAAACGGTTCTACTAATAACAAATGATGTAACACTACACACAAACAAATTATGTCAAAATCCATATATATAAAATATGACAGCACGGTTTATTTGTTGTAATACTGAACATACCTGAAAGCAGGCTATGTGACGCGCTCGGGCGGACTGTGCTGGTGCGCTGACGTAGCAAATATGGCCGAAGCGACGCTGCCACGTCATTACAAAGCTGCAGGGGAGGAGCCAGTGCTACTGCTGCCTCACCTTCAGCCGGAGTTAACCCTTTCACTCCCGGTGCCTCTACAGTGCATATCATATTACACAACCCGAGAATGCAAACCTTTATTTATTCAGTCTACCGAACTAGATCTAAATCCCAGGCACACTGTGTGTTGGCAAGAATACACCCTGGATGGGACCTCAAGCTGCTTCAGGGCACCACACACACACACTCACTCATACTACTTCATCTTGGCGGCCTGGAGCCTTTCCCAGGAAATTTAGAGGTACCCGCTGAATGGGGTGTCATCCACTCATTCACACACTACGGGCAATTTGAGAAAGCCAGTTAGTCTAATCAACACGTGTTTGTGCTGTGGGAGGAAACTGGAGCACGGTGGAGGAAACCTACCAAGCATGGGGAGACTGTGCAAACTCCAAGCACACAAAATCGAGGTGGGAATCGAACCCGGACTATGAAGGTGCGAGGCCAGTACTAACCTCTACGCCACCGTGCCGTGACATACACACATCTCAAGCAATTTTTATTTTTTTAGCTATAATTCAGACATAATTTAGATATAATTCAGGTTCGTCTAAGAACATTATATTTCTCCTTTTACATTTGATTAAAACAATAATGAGCAATCAGTGACACTTATTGAAGAAATTACTGAAAACATTAAATCACAAGATTAACTCATAGGTGTGCCCATATTTTCCTTGTTTCCTTTACCTTTACTCACTGCTCTCAAAACAGCCTCAAGTCTTCAAGACATGAATTCCATAAGATGTTGGAAAATTCCTTTTTCTGGTCTATTTGGACATGATTGCATCATACAAGTCCTGCAGCTTTACCATATTCAAATAGGCAGGCCAGCAATGATTAATTAATGACCCCCCCCCCCTCCCCCAAATCACCACCTCTGCTAGCTTGGACTGTTGACCCAAGGCTGACTGGGTCCATGAATTACATGCTGTTGGCCCAAAGTTCTGACCCTAAGCAGAAACTGAGATTCAACAGACCAGGCTATATTTATTACAGTCCTTACCTCATCTAGTTGACCTCTATCACCAGTCTGGCCATCCTCCATTGACCTCTCATTAACAAGCCATTTCTGTCCACAAACTTGCTGCTCACTGGATGTTTTTTTTATTAATATTATTGCACCATGCTGAATTATCTTTAGAGAAATGTTGTGTGTAAAATTCCAAGGAGAGCAGCAGTTACAGGAATACTCAAATTAGCCTGTTTGCCACCAACAACCATACCACAGTCAAAATCACTAAGACACCTTTCCCCATTTTGGTGGATGATGTTTAAAGTAATTGCTTGATGTGATCTCAATAATTACCTTCAAAAAGCTGCTGGGCCGAACCTGCATGAATTTATGCATGCGCTGAACATAACTGGCTGATTAGATTCTTGGAAGAATGAACAGGTGTAGAAGCTTTCCTAATTCAGTGATCCATGAGTGTATATCTTACTGTAACAACTTTCTAAAGCAGTTTTCAAAATGTGCTTTACAGAGGACATCAGCTCCTTAGCCCTAACTGCGAGACATAAACATGACAAAATAATATAATGCCTATTAAAATTTTGCTATATAAATTTATTATATTATGACAAAATATTGCCACAGACTTCTGACACTACAGTTCTTTTGTCTTACACACAAAGCCAAAGTTCTTCTAGGGCAATTCCAGGAATAAATGACTCAAACAATAAATCATGATCTCTTACTTTACCCCCTGACTGTAAACATCTTAATCATAAAAGGGGGAACAAAATCACAAAATCCATTTTCCTTGAGTTCGATTCATATATAATGACAGCAGCAATTACTAGCAATCTTTTAAAAAGGATGAACATGTCTGAATGTCTATTGTGTGATACACAACACATACCTGCCATATCTGTCGCTTTTAAACATTTTCCTGCAGTCTAAAAAATAGACATAAAACTAAATAATGTTAATTAAAATTGTGACCGGATTAATTTAACTCGGCAAAAAAAAAAGAATAAGATTTAATGTAGTCTGTTTTAAAACTGCTTAATTCTCACTGATCAAACTATAAAGTGAGTCTTTATACAGTCAGATTAGTGAATGCTTTCTCGAGAAAATCTCAGCTATATAAATACTCGAGTCTCTGAATATTTTACATGGTTTAATAAATGACTGTATTATCTGAGGCAAAAAAAAAAAAAATCTTGCTCCACTTAGATTTGGCTTCTCTAAAATCCATCAGAATGATTTCCATCTTTTATTTAAGGCTGAAGCATTTACATGTTGTTGAATCCCATCATTCCTTTCATGTTACCGGCAGCCCCTTGCTGAAACTGCCTCATCATCGACTGTAGACCAGCCATGCCACCTGCATCAACAAAAAACATTTGTCACCCAAAAGCCTTATTACAAGCAAGACAAAAGCATAATAATTGGTGGAAAGCTCATTTTCACTTTTACTGGAAAGCTACAGCAGATTTTTCTGAGGCAAATTTTCTCAGTAGTGTGCAAGGCCAATCAAAGCTATGTATACTGTGAGAAGTGACGGATTAGTAAGTGATGCATACCCATGTGGTGCAGCACTCTGGGATCCATCATCTTTGCCATCTGCTGGTTCAATTTGGCCATCTGAGATGGGTTAACGTTCTTGGACATGTCTCCTCCTAAAAATCAAATTTGACACCATACAACACATTAGCAAAATATTCATAACTTTTTGAGTAATTTGCTCCCAAAATAATTTTTGTTAACATAAAAACATCATCAGAATCATATGATACACACCTTTAAATAGGCCTTTAATGCCACCCATTTTCTTGACCATCTGGGCAAACTTTGTGTACTGTGTAAGAAGTTCCTGCACGTCTCTGGTGGCTACACCTGCACCCCGCGCCACCCTCTGAACCCGGTTCGGCTGCTTACTGAACAACTTCGCACCATCTTTGTTGTCAAGTTCTGCAACGAGTTAACCATTGGAAAATAACATCATTTATACCA
The DNA here is from genome assembly GCA_011419295.1 of Clarias macrocephalus. Classification (NCBI taxonomy): domain Eukaryota; kingdom Metazoa; phylum Chordata; class Actinopteri; order Siluriformes; family Clariidae; genus Clarias; species Clarias macrocephalus. The sequence goes on along the minus strand of JAAGKR010003972.1, from coordinate 51,884 downwards.
CTTAATTCAGATTGATAATTTTCTATAATAGCACTAGATCGGTCAGTCATGTTAGCTTTACGTCAAATCACGGGTTTATTTTAAATTGCTTATTCTAACACATTACGACATATATTCTATAGTAACAGCTCATTTTCTTTGACTTGCATGGTAAATGTGCCACATAATCTAATCCCAATAATAAACATGTATACTAAGATGCTGTGACTTAGACTGGTCATGGTTGAAAACGCTCCAATGTGGCTGAATTAAAACAATCCTGCTAATAAGAGTGGGCAAAACATATTCCTCCACAACCATGTGAAAGATTCCTTGCCAGTTATTAGATTTGGGGGGGCAATTACTTTTTTTTTTTACATAGGACCAGGTAGGTTTGAACTTTTTTCTCCCGCCATAAATGAAAACATCTTTTAAAAACATTTTGTATTTACTCAGGTTATCTTTGTGTAATATTAAAATTTGTTTAAAAAAAAAGGGACAAATATTTTCCACATGACTATTTGCTTATTTGATAAAAGAAACATATTTCTGATATTGTGACATTTTAGCCTCCAAGGTCAAGCTGAAAAACTAAGTTTCCAACACAGGAAGGTCTTCAGAACAGACTATTGTTTCCTATAACACAATTCCCCCAAATGTTTTATTTCTTACATTATCACCTTATTTTAGTTATTCCATAAATTTTACAGTTACATTATATTATCTTGGATGGTAAAAAGACATACCTTGGTCATTCATACTGTCCATTATGGTCATGAGTTTCTTTAACCTTGCCATAGACTCTTGTTCATTGCCCTTACTCATGAAGTCTGTTCCAAAACCTGGGATCATGCCCTAGGTGCAACGATATAACAGTAGAACATTCAGCTTTAGAGAAATTAAAGGAAAACTCGATTTATGATGTGATCAGTAGGTTATATTCACCATAATTTGTCCAAAAGGTCCCATTTTCATGATGTTCTGGAACTGTTCGTACATGTCCCTGAGTGTGAACTGACCTACGAGAAGAATGAACAGTGATCCCAGGTTATCACTGCAACAAGCAAACAATAGCTGCTACATAGCATGTCTAATTTAATACTGGTGGATCTATTCACAATCTATACCTCTCTATAAATACATACACACTATGTCCAAATGTTTGCGGGCACCGTGACCTGACACTGGTCAGGCACTTGAGGTGACCTGGAGTGAAGTCAGCATTTTAGGTCATCTATAAGGTGTTCTGTGGGATTAAAATCAGGGCTTTGTGCAGAGATGCTTCCCTTAAGTGGTCTAAGACCAGCCTAGTTTGGAGAAGACCTGCACATGGGTGTGATGATAAAGGTGCTTTGGACCAATTAGTGTATACTGAATTGTACCTCTCTCTCCCTCTCTCCTGCACCACATCAACATTTGCTCACTAGAGCACCACTCAAACGCTATAACTCAGACAAATATTTACAGCATCCTACTGACTTTAGCCTGACTGTGACTGACTGCTGTGTATATTTACAACATTTTGCAAACATCTTCATCCATACCATGTTTAAGCTTGTCAATTAGCTCCTCATTATCATCAAGTTTAAGTTCATTCACTTTATCTATCAATCCCTCGATGTCTCCCATGCCTGGAAAAACAAAAGCAGGGCAATTAGAAATTAAATAAATAAATGAAGACAGTCAAAGTAAATGAACATGTACAAGTAAAATGTACATGTAAAAACCATACCAAGCAGTTTGCTTATGAAGGGCTGAGTTTTGAAGGGCTCAAAATCATCAATGTGCTCTCCTGTGCCGATGAAAATGATAGGACTCTTTGTGGCAGCAACTCTGTTCAAATACATTGTATAGTAAACATTACGTTTTGAGTAATAAAGCCATAAAAATCCCTTTTCACCATAAAGAGTAGCTAAGTACTTACGCACTGAGAGCGCCACCACCTTTAGCATGGCCGTCCAGCTTAGTTACGATGACAGATGCAACATCTACCTTGTCTTTGAAAGCCTTAGCCTGAGACTCACAAGCCTGACCAATGGACGCGTCCATCACATACACGATGTTGTCAGGTTGCTGTGGATATCACAACAGGTACAGCAATAATATTCTTTTTTGAAATATACTTCTTGATGAACAAATTGTGATTTTTTTTTTACACAGATTGCATCATTAACTTACCACAGCATTTGAAACCTGTAGCATTTCTTCAAACAGCGAGTCTTCCTGTTTATGCCGACCACTAGTGTCAACAATTATTATTTCAAAGTTTTCTGACTTGAATTTTTCGACTCCTTCAGAAGCTATTACGACTGGATCCATTTCGGTGTAACTGTTGATTCGCAAAAGTTTAAGCTGTAAAACATTCATGTTCTTGTTCTAAAGAATGTGCGTTATTAATAAATAGTCAAAAAAGCATCACCTTCCATAAAAGGGAATTCTGGCTTTTGTTGCATTTTGCTTCAGCTGATCAAAGGCACCTTATAGAAAAAAAGAAATCGCATTAGTTTAGATTCGATCGACAGTCAGTGTTGCTCAAGGTGCAAGAGGAGCCAAACTTACCTGCTCTAAAAGTGTCAGCACAGATCAAACATGTTTTCCAGCCTTTTCTTTGGTAATAATATGCCAACTACAATAGCGCAAATAACCACAATTACAAACAATCGAGCCAATACTCAAGATTTACATTTTTTAAAAATGTTCTTCTGCTTCTGATGTTATAAGATCAACCACACCTTGAACTAATTATTATTTAAAAAGGAAATATTTTATCTCACCATAGGGAAGAATTAAGAAGCTTTACATTACCTTAGTACATGTTGTGGTTTTTCCACTACCCTGAAGGCCAACAAACATGATGATGTTGTTCTTTCCTTTTGTGGGTGTCCAGGATTTTACACCAGGGTCCACCAACTATAGACAAAAACACTAAACTGTTAAACTGACTGTACAAAACTGATTAAGAGCACACAGTCTTGTTTATTAACAAATTAGAATTTACAGTACTGTGAAAAAAGTCTTAAGCCACCCCTTATTTCTTCATATTTTGCTTCCAAATAGAGACTTTCTTGTATTTTAATGTAGTCTCCAGGAATAGTTCTCTGGGATTCCAGAGGAACTTTTTGTCTCTCAGTCTAGCAGTCCCTGTACCTGACCAGTTTCAGAGGAATGTTTTGTTTGTCACGCACCACAGTGACCTATGAATCATTCATGCATTAAAACATCTAATTTAATTCATGAACAAGTGAGAAACGGGTGATGAGGATTATCAGGCCAGTGATGATGAATTTGGAATGGTTGGAACAGATGAAAGGAGAAACGAAGGTTCTGCTGAGAATCATTTTTTTTATTTTATCTTTAGGGACTTTCCACATGTCAGAATAAAAATTTTGGTTCCATTTCTTTAAGGCAATCTGCATCATTTAATATGATGAAATAAGGGGTGGCTTAAGACTTTTGTAGAGTACAGAGGAATAAGAGGAGTAAAATAATGCCCATTTCCATCATACTACTGTTTATTATTTTGTTTTTATAACATGACATTTTTGCTTTTTAATTATGGAATTGTGCACTAAGAGAGCACAAACCTTTACAAGCTCCTTGAAAACAGCATGCTGGATCATTCGCCTTTTATTCAGCCCGGAGGCCATTTCCTCGAGGTCAATGGCTGCCCTGAAAATGGTTAAACAGCATTTTACACAGCAGCTTCTTTGCAGAAAACGGACACTATGTGAATAAAAATGAGATAAATCAAAATGTACTTACTTGACATTTTCTCTGAGCTGCTTTACCAGTTTGATGTTCACATCAGCTTCTAGCAGGGCAGCACAGACCTCTTTGAGCATAGCATTTAAAACCTGGGGAAGGGAAATAAATACAATTCCATGAACAAGACACACACAAGCACCCAAGGGCAAACATTTAAGATAAAGATAAGTTTTATGTGCAGGAACTTGTCCTGTGCGTTACCTCTTCGTTGATGATGGTGGCATTGCTGAGAGAGCGCAGTGCCGCTGTTATCTTCCTCCCCAGGTCTGCTAACACCATGTTTACAGTTTAAATAGGCAGCAGCCTATGGTAGGACAAAATCACATGCACTCGGTCAGTTTCTGTATCCCATAATATAATTATATTTATTGAATCATAAATACTGGAATTAATTTTTGCCCCATACGTGTTAGAAGAACAGGAGCTCTTTGGTAAGGTGGGGGATCCCCACAGGAGCTGAACACGGACCGTTCAAGAAGACAAAGAAGTGGTGATATCCAGTCTATCCTTAAACAAACCAAAACAGACCTTTTAAACATCGCATTACCTAAGAGGATTCAAGAAAAGCAATCACAACTCCATCGCGTTGCTTCAAATCTGCTGAACCAGCAACTAGTGAGGGCTGTTACGTCTAACACTGAAGCTCTGAAATGTGTGGCGAACAGAAGGGGTGGGCCCAACAAAAAAAACTGTGACGTTTCCATAAGTGTCACGTGACGAAGGACAGACGAGGCTTCGCATTCGCTGGAATCACGTGATTGATTCGCTCGGCGCATCACGTGGCTTTACGTTTTATATATACAGAGCGGCCCAAAAAAAGTGTGTATTCAACATGAAAAATGTCTTTACGTAAAAATGTTATTACTAAATTTATATAAACATTAAATGATGCGACTACTGACATTATTAAATGAAACCTAATACTACACATTGCTGCCATAATTCAATTCGAGTTTTAAAATGGGGGCATAAATAAATCAAGATTCAGAAAAAACATCCTTTTTTTTGCGTTTCACAATAAAATTATATATGCTATATATATATATACTGTCAGTGTACTGACTGCCGAATATACATAGTCCGATAGAAGTTTCCAAACCGATTATTGTTCCTTATATAAAATTTTTGTATGTTGTTATTTTTAAAAGAAAAAAAAGCACTTCCCAATGTGTGAACATTTTGAATTAATTTCTCCCAGTAACGGAATGCATTTAGTAAATTTCTAAAACGGAGTCAGAAGATTTTTTTTCTTCACTTAATTTTAAAGAGATGGTGATGATATGCATAAAATTTCCTTTGTACAGTAGATTTTTGCACTATAGGATATACACAAAACTGACTAATGTTAATGCTTTATGCATTTATACTTGGAACTTCATGTCTATATTAATTGTACTGCTTGCCATGTTGAATTTGTCCCCTAGATGTCAGTATAACGAGCTCATATATGAAGCTCCATGAAACCTTTGGGTGAAACTGTTGGAAAGCATCGAGACCTAAACGAGGCTTCATCTAGTAATCTCTACAATCTGTAACTAAGATACGTGTGAGGCTCTTCTGTGGTTATTGGAAAACACTTAACAAAAGTGTGCTCTCTTAAAACTATCTGGTTAAAACACAAAGAGATTGTTTTTCATCAAACGAAAAGCCCAACAGAAGTGACTATATTACTATCACATTTCATTTATATAACTAGCTGTAAGCTGTGTTAAACGCGCTAGATCTCGTGAAAATCCCAAGCTTTGTTTAATAAACGATCACTCTGCTAATCCAGAAGCAACAAGCCAATGCTAACCAGGTACTGATGTGATTATTTTGTACCCTAGCTCGCTCGCAGCGATCGTCGAAACCACAGACCAATTCAAACTAAAATCATACCTTATAAATAAACTAATAAATTAACAAAACTATACGTGTAACGCTAAACTTTAGAAATCGCATTCATGAGAATTATTTCGTGTTGTTTCCTACCTTCGATACAGCTGTTTCAAGGAAAGCAGACAAACGTCATCTCACCCAAAGAACTCCCACAAAACCCTTTAACTTCCGGGTTACCTACCGGACGTCGTTATTTTTGTGCTGATCTGGGATCGGATTTTCGTCCAAGTTTGAAGACTGACACACGTATCAATGGCGTTATAACTGACCCAGGATAAAAATAAAATAAGAGTCGCTACATTTACGATTTATCAGAGTACGCGTTTATTTACCCCTTGTTGAAACATTTACACATTTAATTCCTGTTCTATATATATTTTTTGTTTCTTATTTCGCCAATTCTTATTCATTTTGAAAGCGTTTCCCTGTTAAAGTGATGGAAATTTTCAACACTCGCCGCACAAATTTTTAAGGTGGCGCTAACACAGGGAAAATGTATTAATAAAAATTTCTTCTGTTCTATATAATAACTAATTCTATAATATATTGTGTATATATATATGATATATTATATATATGTTATATTATATTTATGATATTTTATGTTGCTAAATGCAGTTTGCACAGCCCAATGTGTTAAGAAGGCTAAATTGCAATTCAATAATGGACCTTAAATTTAAGACCAGCCCTGGCTCTTCCCTGTTTTGAAGTATCTCGTTTTACATGCGTTTATTTTAAAACTGCCACTTGGATTTGGATTTCAAACACTCTGAGCAGAAGATTGTGATTGGAAATGAATTTCAGCGACGCTAAGAATAACGTTCTACAAATCTTGAGCAGAACAGACTCTCAGGATCTTGCTAAACTGATCAGCTGGATGAAGCATTCAGGTGATTCATTTAGCTAAGAATATATGAGTAAATTAAATGTTTTACTTGCATTACATACCAAGTGTGTTTATTAAAATATTAACTTAAATGACCTAATCTATAATTTTGTAGTTTATAAGTTAATATTTGTAACTGATGAGATGGTATCAAAAAGTTTCGAGACTAGTTTTGTAACACGCCAACAGATGGCAGCACAAGGCTGCACGTGCAGTCACAAGGAGCACCGATCTTCAAAAGTCAGTACAATTGGGGCTGTGGTATTGGTGCATCATGGACAGCAAGTTAGAACAAAGAACGTGAAATTCCTTGTGAAACTTGGCAAATCTGCCACAGAGATGTTTGACCTGATTTAGCAAGTTTATGACGATGCTGCAACGAGTCATGTAAGGTGTTTTGGGTGGCACATTTGCTTCAAGAGCAGAAGAACATCACTGGAAGACAATGAGAGATCAGCGAGACCTTGAACGAGCTCAACCCCCAGAAATGTTGAAACCATTCAGCAACTTGTGTATGATGATCGTCAGAGAACAATCCACAACGTTCCTGTCATTGTCTGTGTGTCATACAGAACAGGCCAAGCAATCCTTACATTGATTTTAACTTGTTGCTGCCAAGTTTGTCCCCTGGCTGCTGACCCATGAGCAGAAGGAATATTGCGTTTAAGTCTGCCAAGAACCCAGTCAGTGTGCTGTGGATGACCCGTCTTTCATATTGATGATCATTACCAGTGACGAAACTTGGGTGTGTGAATATGACCCTGAGATGAAGCAAAAGTCTTCAAAGTGGAGGAGTCTGTCATCTTCATGACCTAAAAAGGCGAGGCAGATCCGCAGTTAGACCTAGCGCATGCTCATCATCTTTCAACATTTGTGGCATTGTGCATTGAGAATTCGCCCCCGGGGGCCAGAGCGTCAATAGTGAAGTCTACTGGCAGGTGAATTCTACTTTTAAGGGGAGAACGTAAAATCATCCGGATCTGTGACACACTAATCTCAAAACTTTTTGATACCACCTCATATAACCAGATTTGGTGCAGGTTTTGAGCTTTTGTGACAATTATTTATTTAGTCATATTGTTTATGAATCTTTTAGATGATCTTGACAATTACTTGGTTGACAATCAGAGAGCTATACTCCAAAGCATTGCAGATGACCTAAGGTGTTGTCTTCCCCTAGAGGCTATGTTTCCTTCAGAGACCATAGCCATTCAGAAGGTTTGTTGTGTTTTTGGTTATCATTATTTTAGCCTCATTCTCTTTGCAACTCATAAAGTTCATTTTGTCCTGCAGACTCAGCAGAACCCCAAACCAACTGTGCATGTGGATGCATTTTTGTATGATGAGAAAACTATAGATTGTCTCTGTGAAGAGGGCAAGATGAGTCGCAACTTCTGTCTCAGTTGTGGATCGCATAAAACATCTCCCATGGGTATTTTTTTTATCAGTCTTTTTATTGGAAATATGAACAAGACATATACATACATACATATATACAGTACATACATACATACATACATACATACAGTACCTGGTACACTATTATTTATTGACATTTTTACCCTCTTCTCCTCCCCTACCCCACAAGAAAAACAACAGCCAGTCAGCAGAAAAAGGATTAAGAGAAAATACAAATGTATATAAATAAATTACACATCAAACAAATGAATAGTAAAAAAAAGGAAGTATTAGAAAAATTTATTAAAGAAGAAGTCTTATATGATAAATCTAATTTATCGGCACCTATATTTTTAAATTTGGCTTATAAATGGTTGCCAGACATCTACATGGAATAACAAATATTTCCTAGATAAATAAAATACAAGACTTCTTTAATCCAGTGAGCCCCCCGATGGCAATGAATCCTTTCACTTAAACAGAATCATTCTCCTAGTGAGAAGGGAGCCAAAGGCTCTTATATTGGCCTGGGTTTCATATAGGTGAGCAACACATAAGTCAACACGAAAAAGTGCAATGAATGGGGATGGTTCTAATGATATTTTTTTTGATAAAGTATAAAAATAAAAAAAAACCTCCAAAATGATATAACTTTGGACACATCAGTACATATGCCGTAGCGTAGCTGGTTCCTGCCTACATCGTTCATCCTCTTTAGTTTTACCTTGGACCAGTGAAGCCGGTGGACAATTTTAACTGCAATTTGAACTGCTGTGTATTAGAGGCAAACGGATAATGAGTAAATTCCATGTATTATCTTTTGCCAGAATTTATCAGAAATTTGTTCTTATGTATAATTTTTCCATTTGCATTTAAGTACATCTAATGTGGCTGAATTAATTGTGTTTAATAACTTATATACAGTACTAATCATCTGATTAGCATCTGGTTTACATCTGTAAACAGAATCTAAGCGGGATGGAGAAGGAGACAAAGTGAAAGAGTCAGAGTTACAGGAAATAAAGAGTTACAGTTTAAAATGAGCCAAAGATATTGTCAATGTAAAGGTCGTATAATGACACCACATTTAAACCACACCGCAAAAGCATTATTTGTATAGGTTGGAGCAAACATACAGTGCTCATTCAGTAAGCTTGAAATGACACCTAAACTGATAACCTTTTATATACCTTTAATAAAAAATATTCAGTTTCGACCAGTTGATGCTTCCTCAATAGCTACCCAGACGGGAGGATTGACATACTTACATAATACTTCGCCCAGAATAACAGTCCCTCACATTAGCAGGCCAGTAATAATAAAGGAAGTTTGGAAGTGCCATTCCTCCTAATTCACAGGGTCTCTGTAGAATGCTTTGTTTAATGCTTGGTTGTTGTTGTTTTTTTAATTCCAAATAAAAGTATAAATATGACAACTTGAGTTATTAATGACTTGAGGCATCACGTCACTTTTTTGTAGGTTTTCAATAGATCCACAGGTTTTCGTAGGCGATAAATAGGATCAGATATGATAAGCAGCGTGTCATCCGTATAGGAAAGGAAAACTTTGTGTTCCCTTTCAGTCAATTCACTCAGTACAACACATATTGTATTATATTGTATGGGATATCAAATTCAAAAATTCTAATTCAAATTTTATTCGTTGCATACACAGTCATACACAGTATGATATGAAGTGAAATGCTTATACGACTGCTATTGACCTACAATATTACAACAAAAAAGAAATAAGATATTTAAAATAAAGAAACACTTATTTACAAATATACAGAATAAGAATAAAAATAAAAATGAAATAAAGTATTTGAATAAGATAAATATAAAGAAGTTAAAGAATATCTAATAAAAATAGTGGATATATATAGTAACTGAAATGTACTGGAAATGTGGTGTAGTGCAGACCAGAATGTAGTGAAGTTCAACTTCACAGTGTGCAAAATGTGCAAGTGTGCAAATGTTCCATGTGTAAACCGGTTGTGCGTCCCGGTAAAAAGAAAAAGTTAAAAAGTCTGCAGTCCTGAGGTGTGCAAAATGTGCAAGTGTGTGAGTGGTAGGTCCTATGTAGTGTTGTGATTGAGAGCTCGTATAGCCTGCGGGAAGAAACTCCTCCTCAGTCTCTCTGTGTTGGCCTTCAGGGAGCGGAAGCGCTTTCCTGACCGCAACAGAGAGAACACGCCCTCTCGTGTCCTGCCTGAAGCCACCTTTATTCACGCCTTAAAGGCAGTCAAACCTATGGTGACGTAGCTGTAGCCCCGTTTATACCTGTAAGCCCTCGTCACCACGGTTGACTCTCAGTTCTTACGCTCTTCACCTCCAGCTTTTCCGTAGAGTTCTTCTAGGTGCTGCTAGTCAACTCTACATTCGACATTATAAGACTGAGCTTAAAATCAGCTTACCTATTCCTGTTGGTGTTAGCGACAACAGTCTTATTTGATGAGTCGTCTATTCGCGGAGCGCTGACTTTAGGTTCACTGTCAGTCAACGCATTAGCGACATCTCAGTTTGGTTGGCTCTGTTTAGCCGTGCTAACAGTGCTAGCTAGTATGAGCAAGGAAGCTAATGTGACAAAGAAGCAGTCTGCAGTTCTCCCCTGTCCGCAGGAGGGCGGCTTCTCTGAGCAGCTAGCTGAGCCCGAGTCATGTGCACATTGTCGCCAGTTCCGGCGTTCAACGCTGGAATGACGGGTCACGTTCGTGGAGACCTGGGGGGAAATATAATAAATAAATAAATAAAATACAGTTGCTCAGCAGGACTCCCTCCTTTCCAAATTAGCAGTTCCAGCTTCACCTGTGTCTGTTGAAGAGGAGTTTTCAGCAGAATTTCCCGCTCTTAGCTGGGCAGACAAAATTGGGTATTTCGAGGGGTCGGAGGACCTTGAGCTCTCCTACAGCGCTGACCAGCAAAGGGATATCCGTGGGTGATATCTGCGCGGCAGCCAGTTGGTCCTCACCGCACACGTTTATCCGTTTCTACCGTCTGGACATAACGGCCACCTCTGTGGCCCATTGTGTCCACTCTGTGGGGTCCATGAGGCAGTAGAGTAGCTATCAGGTTTTTTGGTAACTTTGGTAGATGCTCAGCGGGGCGTGAATATATGTCCCATACAATATGTGTTGTACCAAGTAAATTGACTGAAAGGGAACGAATGGTTATGACTATAACCTCTGTTCCCTGAAGGAGAGGAATGAGGTACAACACATTGCTTCCCCGCCTCTCAGCTTAGCTCGGAGAGAGTGGCTGTCGAACTGAGAGTCAACTGTGGTTGAAACTGAGGTTTGACTGCCTTCAAGGCGTGAATAAAAGTGGCTTCAGCCAGGACACGAGAAGCCGTGATATCCCATACAATATAATACAATATATGTTGTACCTCGTTCCTCTCCTTCAGGGAACAGAGGTTATAGTCATAACCATTCATTCCACACCCCCATGAGAGATACCTATAATACTGGCATTTCCCCGTAATGCAATAGCAAATGATTCAAAAACTACAGCAAAGAGATGGGAATGACAGAGGGCAACCCGGCCTCATACCACCCTGAAGCTCAAAGAAAGGGGAAAGGTCATTAATTGTCCGAACGGTGCCAGTGGGGATGAGTATAACACTTTTATCCATGATATAAATTTCGGGACAAAACCAAATTTACTAAGAGTGTAGAAAAGAAAATCCCAATTCACTTGATCAAATACTTTTTCAGCATCGAGGGAAATAATTACTTCCAAATTGTCAGATAGAGATGGGTTATATATAACATTCAACAGGCGCCTAATATTTAAAAAAGAGTATCTATTCCTTGATGAAGCCTGTTTGATTTTCGTGTCTGTATTCAACAACGAAATTGAATGATATGAACTGCAGGACATTCCTTTCCTTCCTTTATCTTATCTGCTACTGTAGTTTTGCAAATTGTTCAGTGGTCCCCTTATTTTGTTTTTCACAAAATTAAATAATCTGCCCCCTTAGATATGCATTTAAGGATTTCCAAACTGTTGAGGATAACATACCTGGTTGACATTAGTTTGGTTGACATTTAAAAAAAAACTCTATCTGGGATCTCATAAAAATCACAAACTTCTCATCTGAAAGAATCAAGGAGTTCACTTTCTCTTAGGGAAACTGCGATCTAAAACAGTGGAAAGAACACAATTTATATCACCTCCTATGGTAAGGCTATGGGTATTGTTAACAACTGCCTGAATGGTGGAAAAAAAAATTTTGAGTCCATGCAAGTTGCTAAATACTGTATTTTGCAATGTTCTACAGAGTTCATCTCACATTCGTTCTCAATCTCGGAGCTCCAGTTCCTGTTTTTTCACGTTCTCCCAGACCTGACAGGAAAGCTTGTAGTAGATGTGGGTTCCAGACTTGGAGCAGTGCTCTATGGGGTAAGGTACTTTTGGAATGAATAGTCCTTAGATTCTCAGTATTTTATTGAGCCAATGTATCTAAGGCAATTAGGCAGTGGTTATAACAGCTCTAATAAGTAGCTGTTATAAATTGGGGTTAATAAAGTAATCTCTCTCTCTCTCTCTCAGTGGTTAGCACTTGATATGTATCCCACTCTGACAATAACTGTAGGGACAGCAGTAGCTTATGGGCATGAAGGGTCTGGGTTATTGATCAGAAGGTCACTATTTCACAATGGCTGACTCTGCGCTCTGACCCCAGTTTTCTACGTGGGATGTGAGGAAAATTATTTCATTGTGCAGTAATGTTAATATGACAAATAAAGATATCTTATTGTTATTTAAAACCCAGAAATGCTAGAGTAACTGTGGTGTCTTTAATTAGGCTCTAAACCAACAACCACTCAGCTATTTGTTTGGAATGTAACCATTCTCAATAGAATTGTAAGTCACTTTAGTGTCTACCAAATGATTGAAGGTAAATTAGTAAATTGTTTAAACTGGATATAGTTATTCTTGTAAAGTGTGTCCTCTCTGCAGTCATCTTGGCAATGCTCCTGGGCATTATCCTGGGTTTATTTCAGTCAAACAGGCAATGCAATTCGAAGATGTATAGATGAAGAGGCCCTTTATTTATTGCATATACAGTGACATGAAAAAGTATTGGCCCCTTTCTTCTTCTGTCTTTTGGCTGTTTCCTTTCAGGGGTCGTCACAGTGAATCATCTGCCTCCATCTAACTCTATCCTCTTCTCTCACCCCAACTAACTTCATGTCCTCTCTCACTGCAGTCGTAAATCTCCTCTTTGGTCTTCCTCTAGACCTCCTGCCTGGCAGTTTCAACCTCAGCATACTTCTACCAATATGCTCACAATCTCTCCTCTGAACATGTCCAACCCACCTCAATCTGGCCTCTCTGACATGAGTTGTCCCTCTGATGAACTCATTCTTGATCCTATCCTGTCACTCCCAAAGAGAACCTCAACATCTTCGTCTTTGCTACCTCCAACTTTGCCTCCTGTCTTTTCTTCAGTGCCAGTGTCTCTAAGCTGTAGAACATCGCTGGTCTCACCACTGTCTTGTACACCTTTCCTTTCATTCTCGCTGACACTCTTTCATCACACAACACACCTGACACTTTTCTCCACCTGTTCCAACCTGCCTGTACATGCCTGTTCACCTTCTTTCCACACTCTCTGTTGCTCTGGACCTTTGACCCTAAGTACTTAAAGTCCTGCACCTTCTATACTGCTGCTCCCTGTAGCCTTACCATTCTACTTAGGTTTCTCTCATTCACACACATGTATTCTGTCTTGCTACGGCTAACTTTCATTCCTCTGCTTTCCAGAGCGTACCTCCACCTGTTCCCTGCTCTCAGTACAAACCACAATGTAATCTGCAAAAATCATTGAGGTGCAGTCCATGCCACTTCAGAATTCCTCATACAATACCATAGCTCCTCTCTCAGCACTCTGTAATACGCTTTCTCTAAATCTACAAAGACACAATGCAACGCCCCATTACCCTCTGTACTTCTACATCAGTATCCTCAAAGCAAATACTGAATCTGTTGTACTCTAAGCAAGAAACCATATTGCTGCTCACAAATGCTCACCTCTGCCCTTAACCTAGCTTTCACTACTTTCCCCCAAAGCTTAATTGAACGGCTCATCAGCTTTATTCCTCTGTATTTGCCACAGCTCTGCACCCCCTTGTTCTTAAAGATCGGCACTAATATACTTCTCCATTCCTCTAGGATCCTCTCACTCTCAAATCTTGTTAAACAGACTAGTCAGAAACTCTACTGCAACCTCTCCTAAGCACTTCCATACTTCCACAGGTATGTCATCAGGACCAACTGCCTTTTCACTCTTCATCCTCTTTAACACCCTCCTCACCCTTACTGATTTTTGCTACTTCCAGCTCCACAAGTCACCTCTTCTACTCTTCATTCTCTTTAATTTTCCTCATTCATCAACACTTCAAAGTACTCTGTGAGGGCTTTTGCTGCCGCCCCCAAAAATTAGGGGACATAGAAAACCAAGCTCTCACCCAAATGATAATTTTAATAAATAAAAAAAAGTGTACATTCACTTAAAGAAAGCAATATTTATTTTATTATTTTATATAAAGTTCAAATCCAATAAACTACAAAAAGAATCACAGTTAAATTCAAACTAATAAACTTAAGAAGAACTTAACTGAATCCTGCAGACCCCAACAGGAAGCCCTTAAATCAACCTAAACTTCAATACAAGCTAACAACAAGCAGTACCTAACAAACAGTACCAGTTAAATAACTAATAAATCATACAGATTTTGAAAAAACAGCACAATAAGAAAAAGAAAGAATCAAAATCATATACATATATTATATATACACACACAAACATAAAATGGCAGACAACCTATTCCCCCACCCCCCACAGTTTGTCTACATGTTGGTACGGCCGGTGGAACCGTAGTTGCGGTCGATGCGGTATGCCGGATCTCAAGAGCTGACGGACTGCAGTGAGAGCTCCATGAGCATACAGAGCAGCAGTTCCAGACATTCACTCCTCAACAGCTCAACGGGAACTTAAACTAAAAGAAAAATAATATTAACTCAAAATATACAATACAACATAAACTAGCATGTGTGCACTCCACCCAGATATGATGCACTTTTAAATAAATAAATATCTAAATGAAATTAATGGTGTTGGTGTCTTATTGTTTAATATAAATAAATACCAAAGCAATTAACTAAACAAAGTACTAAATAAAGAATAATGGATAATAGAATAATGAATGGGTCTGTGCACATGTTTATATGTAGATCTATGTGTGAATGCTTGCACATATTACCCCTCAATGTGTGGCAGATGGCAGGCCATCACATACTCCTTCCATCTTCCCATCACCCTCCTGGCACCTGTCGGTACATTTCCGTTCCTATCTTTAATCACTCTAACATGCTGCACATCCTTCCTATTTCTATCTCTTTGCCTTGCCAACCTGTACAGATCTAGCTCTCCCTCCTTACTGTCCAACCTAGCATATAAGTCGTCATATGCCATTTGTTTGGCTTTTGCCACCTCTACCTTCATCTTATGCTGCATCTTCCTGTACTCCTGGCTACCCTCTTCAGTCCTCTCTCCCACTTCTTAGCTAGCCTCTTTCTCTGTATACACTCCTGGACTTCCTCGTTCCACCACCAAGTCTCCTTGTCCACTTTTCCCTTTCCTGATGATACACCAAGTACCCTCCTACCTGTCTCCCTGATCACCTTAGCTGTAGTTGTCCAGTCAACTGGAAGCACCTCCTGACAACCCAGAGCCTGTCTCAACTCCTTCCTAAGAACTGCACAACATTCTTCCTTTTCAACATACACCACTTTGTCCTATGCTCTGCCTTTGTCCTCTTCACCTTCCTCACCAACAGGGTCATTTTACACACCACCATCCTGTGTTGTCTGGCTACACTCTCCCCTACCAATACTTTGCAGTCATGAATCTCCTTCAGACTCCAAAGTCAACACAAGATGTAGTCCACCTGAGTGCTCCTGCCTCCGCTCTTATATGTCACCCTCTGTTCCTGTCTCTTCTGTAAGAAAGTATTCACTCCTGCCATTTCCATCCTCTTTGCAAAGTCCACCACCATCTGTCCTTCTATGTTCCTGTCCTGAAGACCAAACCTGCCCATCACATTCTCATCCCCTCTGATCCCGACCCCAACATGTCCATTAAAATCTGCACCAGTCACCACTTTCTCACCTCTGGGGATGCTCTGCATCACTACATCTAACTCACTCCAGAATTTCTCCTTTTCTTCTAACTCACATCCTACCTGTGGGGCATAACCACTAACAACATTGCACATAACACCATCAATTTTCTGCTTCAGACTCATCAACCTTTCTGATACTCTTTTCCCGTCCAGAAGATTCCTTACAATCTCCTCTTTCAAGATAAGTCCTACTCCATTTCTTTTCCTGTCCACGCCATGGTAAAACAACTTGAACCCTGCTCATAAGCTTCTAGCCTTGCTACCTTTCCACCTGGTCTCCTGGATACACAGTATATCCACCTTACTTCTCTGCATCATGTCAACCAACTCTCTTGCCGTCCCTGTCATAGTCCCAACAATCAAAGTCCCTACTGTCACTCCTAAACTCTTGCCTTTCCTCTTCTCCCTCTGCCTATGATCACGCCTTCCTCCTCTACTTCTTCGATGGCGGCCAATGTTAACCCTGGCCATGAGTGCTCCAGTATGGAAGTCCTGTTAATGATTCCTATCATTTGATTTGGCAAATGTTTTAGGTCGGATGCCCTTCCTGCCACAACCCTCTGCATTTATCTGGACTTGGACTGGCACAAGAAGACACTGGGTTGTGCCCCCCTGTGATTGCATCGTATTTGCCCCTTTCTTATTTGTATTTTTATTTTTTGCATATTTGTCACACTTAAATGTTTGAGATCATCAAACCAATTGTAATTTCACACAAAGATAATATAAGTAAATACAAAATGAGCAAGTAAATACTTTATGTAAATACAAAAAAGATTGAAATGAATTTATTCATTTATTTATTCATTTATTTATATGAAGCACACTAAAATATGTCAAAAAGCAACACAATTTAAAGGAATTCAAAAGCAGATGTGGAAAAGTAATTCTGGTATAGAAAGGTTTACAAAGCCATTTCTATGGCTTTGAGGCTCCAGTGAATCATGCTAAGAGCCATTATCCACAAACTTTGAATAGTAATAAACCTTCCCAGGAGTGAACAGTCTACCAAAATTACTCCAAGAGCACAACAATGACTCATCCAGGAACTCTTAAAAGAACTCAGAACAATATCTAAATAACTGCAGGCCTCACTTGCCTCAGTTAAGATTAGTGTTCATGATTTAACAATAAGTAAGAGACTGGGCAAAAATGGCATCCATGGAAGAGCCCCACGGCAAAAGCCACTGCTGACCTAAAAGAACACAAAGGCTTGATTTCTTTCCCCCCAGCATTTCCAAGCATTTTCTGCATAGAAGAGTGGGCCAGAATTCCTCCACAGCGAGGTGAAAGACTTATTGGCAGTTATCACAAATGCTTGATTGCACATGTTGCCTCCAAGGATTAACCAGTTATTAAGTTTAAGAGCAAGTACTTTTTCACACAGAGGAAAGCAGGTTTGGACGTTTTTTCCCGTAATAAATGAAATCATCATTTAAAAACTTCATTTTGTATTTACTTATCTTTGGGGAATACTAAAATTTGTTTGATGATTTAAATCATTCAAGTGTGATAAATATGCAAAACAAACAAAC
The DNA here is from genome assembly GCA_011419295.1 of Clarias macrocephalus. Classification (NCBI taxonomy): domain Eukaryota; kingdom Metazoa; phylum Chordata; class Actinopteri; order Siluriformes; family Clariidae; genus Clarias; species Clarias macrocephalus. The sequence continues at coordinate 34,252 of JAAGKR010003972.1, read as the reverse complement.
AAAAAACACTGTAAGGAGGAAAATACATTTTCGTGGCACTATACATAAACAGCACAGTGGAATTATTGTCCTTGTGTATGAAGTTTCCATCAGAGTGCAGGGCCTGAAGATTTAAGTACAAATTTAAAAACTTTTTTAGGTCACAAGTGTTTGTACATTACAACATTGAGCAACATACAGTACACAAGATTTGTGCATTTGTTATTGTGAGAATCTAATAGGCCATATCTTATTGCTTGAGTCTTTATCAACAAGGCAACTGGCTTTTTTTTTTTCTTTTTTTTTTTACCCTGAGGGGGGACTTACATAATACAGGCATAATACGCCCTGCCCCAAATATATTCCATGCGATTTCCTGTCTGTGCTTATGCCATCTCCAGGTTTGGATGAATAATTTCTGCTTGCTTCTCTGTGTTTTTAACTAATAAGACTTTGCTCAATAGGGCTACCTCTACAGTGCCGCAGCGCAACTTATTGGGGTAGAAATATGTGAAGAGTTTGTCAAGCTTCAGGCAGTGACCGTGGAGAAGTATGGCTTCAGTGACAGAATTCAGGTACCAGATATAACCTGTGGTATTATGAGTGCTAGAGTTGATATGTCCTAATGCCTATTGCTTTCCACAGGTGATTCATGCAGATATATGCTCTCAGGCAGTATTATTGCAAAATGCAGATGTTCTAATAATGAACAATGTCTTTGAATACTTTATGGAGCCCAAAGACCAAGTAAGGTAAGTCACACTGGTATTAAAACTCTAGGGCTGTTCATGATGCTTTAACAAATAATGTACAGAAGGTAAATAAAATAAAAAGGAGTAGGATTGCAAAGAACAGCATTTGCATGACAAACTAGGTGATAAGGTGACGGTAGTAAACACTACACATGAGATGAAGCTGAATAAAAGACCTGATTATCCAGAATGCACAAATGTTCATTTCATTGCTATGTTGAGTGTATATCAAGTGACAAAATTTTTTTTGTTTTTATACAGAGCTTGGCAGTTCATTAAACAAAATTTCCTAAAGCAAGGTGCATTATTGGTCACTGTTCCAAGCCTTCAAGAAACTCTCATGTCACTGCAAGAAACAAATGTAAGCAAAAAGCATGCAGCTATGTTGTATTTATCTTCCATATTTTTATAATCACTTTCAGCAATCTTTCCCTATGATAACTGATGATGCACACTGCTTCTGTCTGAATCCTATTAAAAGTAAGATGTATGAGATCTTACTTTTCTGTTACAGGGGGCACCAGCGATTGCAGACTGGATGCAGGAAGTACCTCTTGATTACAATTTTTGTCTACAAAATGACACAGACCCAGATTCCCTAAAGCAAATACATCTGTACACAGTACTTTGATATAAACACAGAAACACACAAAATAAAACCTTTTATAGTAATATAATTTTGGTCAATCTTTTTTTTTTTTTTTAAACAAAGGACAATTCACAGTCGATTTACATACATTGAAATCGGTGTTAAGAAGATCCATGCACAATAATATAGTTTATGAGCTTTTCACAGATAATGGTGTCAAAGCAGTGCAGGGACTAGTGCTTCACAAATCTCCAGTATTGCACTGAGCTAGGGTTATAGACTGTCTATATTATGTGGATGTTCTCTTCATGTTAGTGTTTCCACCCACCACCCAAATATGCTTGAAGATCGATCAGCTACAAAGGTGTGAAAAAATGAATCAAGAAGTGATTGAATGGACAGAAAATGGATAAACATTAAAAAAAAAAAAGTATCTGTTCTTAACTAAGCAGATTTTAATAGGGAACAGTTTTCTACACCCTGGACAGGGTGCTAATCCATCGCAGGATCCACACACTCACTCATTGTCTATTCTGATTTATCCTGTGTACAGGGTTATGGGGGGCCTAGAGCCTATCCCAAGAGACTTAAGGAATGAGACGAGGTGCAGCCTGGACAGGGTGACTATCCTTTGCAGGGCCCACACACACTCACTCACTCATCATTTATACCGCTTTATATTATAGTGCTTTATTTATACCGCCAATCTAAGGAGACTTTGGGCAGACGGCAGGGTCCACAACACACACACACACACACATGACGTGTGTGTTTTGGAGGAAACCGGAGTATCTGGAAGAAACCCACCAAGTACAGAGAGAACATGCAAGCTCCATGCAAACAGACCCTGAGGTGAGAATTGAGCCCTCGACCTTGGAGGTGTGAAGCCACAGTGCTAACCACTACGTCACCATGGTTTAATGTTTTTGTTTTTGCTTACATGCTTGTTTGTTCATTTTTTTAAGGCAGCGCTCATATTATAGTGTTTCTTTATTGCTCATGACGCAAAAACGTGTCAAACTGGATAAAATATTTAATTGATTTATTAACTCCAAAGACAGACGCTCACATACTTTAACAAATTAACTTCAAAGCCTTCATTTTGTTTCTCAGAAGACTGATATCTCTTTTCGTACAAACAGATTAAGTTGAAGTTGTCGTAATAATCCTAACATCTCGGCATTGGCGGTGGGCGGTTGAGTAGCAACAGGTCTAACCAATAACATGTCAGAAATCTCAAGCCACCGCCCAGAGATCTTCCTTGTCGGTAACCGAAGTACAGGGGATCAAAACTTGTCGTCAACACGCGCATCCCGCTCCGAGGAGTGGAGCAAGTCCGGAGTTCTTTATCCTTATCTCCTGGCGAGGATTGTTATTTCCTTGTGTGATATAACAGGTAAATGTGTTCCTGAGTATTTCTGGTGTTTGATGTTCTCTATAAATGACTTGATGTTGGTAATGAATAAGTCTAAATAGCCGCTGATTGAGAGCGCGTTCGCGTGTGTGTGTGTGTGTGTGGGCTGGCTCTAACGTCACAATGTGACTGACTGGGAAGCGTGTGTCATTAACAAAGGCTGCATTTCCTCTCGAAATGTATTGCCTTTAGCGGCTTTTCAGCAGTTTTCACCATCTCGGGCTTCGGACACCTCGTGTGAGGATGTGAAAGAGTTGTTCTTATCGTGTTAGAGCTCGAAATTATATCTATCTCACTTTCCGTTTCCCTCCTTTTTTTGAAAGTCTAGGACACCCATTACCCAGCAGCGGCATCAACCGCACAGACGCCGAGATAAAGAAAGAAAGATGCCCCTTCTTCACAAAAAGCCCTTCGTCAGGCAGAAACCTCCTGCTGATCTCAAACCGGACGAAGAAGTTTTTCTTTGTAAAGTCACACATGAAATCTTCAGGACGTACGAGTAAGTGATTTATTACTTAACTTGTTTTTGATGTTTGTTAGCCAAGTTAGCGACTCATGCTAGCTAATGGCATCAAACTGTTCTAAAGTCAGTCAACACAGTGACGTCCTCGAAAGTTCTGTGTGTAATTAAATAAGTCGTGTTCGTTTCTGCTTCTTCAAGTTGTTCTGGTTACATGGGTTTGTTTTTGTGTCTTGAAATAAATCATGTTTTATTTGGATCCTGTGTCTGATTTGTGAATGTTGTTCTGAAGTGGCAGGTGTAAGTAGTCGGAATAAATGAAACTAGCTTAGCTGAGCTCGTTAGTAGCTAGGTTACTGATCCGCAGCCTAGGCCGGTGTGCTGTTAGCTAGCTCAGCTTCCGAGTGAAGGAAAGTTGTTTGTGTGTTACTTTGACAGCTTTCGTGTAGTTTGCCAAGATGATTAAGAGCTTCTCTTACAATTTCTCTCCGTTGGATTCAGGTGATGTTGACTTCTGACGGCTCTCAGGATGTTTAGCTAGAAACGTGGTAGCAGCTATTGTTGGAAAACACACCTGTGTGTGACTCTTCCCTCAGCCTACTCCAGTATGTGGGGCTTGACCAGATTTAGAGTGAAGAGAAATTGTAACGCTACAGCATACGAAGATATTTTATATAATGGGGTGCTACCAACTTTGTGACATAAGAGTTTGATGGTCAGATGTACTTTTGGCCGTATAACATGTTGGTCAGTGGTACTTTTTCCAGTATTGCTAATGATCCAGTAAATGTTGATCACCAACATCGGTTTAATGTTTTGTTTATATGTCTTCAACATCGCTAATCCTGTGTACAGGATGCCTGGAGCCTAGGAGACTTGGGGCATGAGGCGGGGTACACCCTGTACCAATCCATTGCCGGACACAAACATATGCACACAAACACTAGGGCAATTTGGGATCACCAGTTAAGCTAAATTTCATGTCCTTGGACTATGGGAAGAAAATGGATTGCTCAAGTACGGGAGAACATAAGTTCAGGAATCCACCCCTTGACCATGGAGGTGCTAGGCACCACGGTTTAATTCTTTTTGTTCGTTTGTTTTTATCTCTGACAGCTCACAAACATAGCTAGAAAGATGGTAGCAGCTATTGTTGGAAAACAAACCTGTGACTCTTTCCTCAACCTACTCCACTATTACTGGATAGTTAGTAACTGCGTTTCGTATAATTACATAAGTAAATACAATGAAATTAAGTGCCTTGTGAAATAATGGTCCAAGTTATGTACCAACACAGTGCTTATGACATCACAATGTATCTCGGGTGTTGGGTTATGGAGAACTCCTATTCTGCTATCAAATGCATCTACCACTTAGATGCGCTTTGTGGCCACAGCATACCTCCTTCACCCTCAGTGGGAAAATATACCATCATAGTACCATAACTGTCATCTCTTGCTTCAATATACTGCTGTGGTTACAAGATAAGTGCAGGCTCTCACACCGGTTCTGGGGTACCCCCTTTTTGCATATTTTGCTGTTTTCCTCCCTGCTTCCAATACACCCGATTCAAGTCTTGGAAGTCTTTCAGTTTAAAGTGGGTGTGTTGGAGTGTGGGATAAAAACTTCCGTTGGCCACACAGTCTTATCAGCTCTTTCTGTTCAAGGCTACTGTCTCCCCAGTTACTGCTGTGCAAGTGTGAACCTGTTCCATCAGATCTTTTGTAACTGTGATGCAAGCAAATATGGATGCCCAACTTGTGATTTGCACAAAACAGAGCAGCGTGCCTTGATTTTTTTTTTTCTTCTTTTTAAAAAAAATTACATTTAGTTTTTATTGTGATTTGAGGGTGTAACAGGTAAACAAAAGTTTTTTTGGATTAAACATAGAGGACTGCTCTCCAAGGTAGTGATCGTTCATGACAATGCACGTCCGCACACATCTCCCTGCAGTGTCGACACTCTTCAAAAACTCTTTCACCTGTTTGATTCCCTAAAAGCAGCCCTATTAAGATTCACTTAAAAAAGTGAAAAAGTTGGTGCATTTTTGGCTTGCAGCTAATTTTTTTTTTAATGAGGGAGTACAAAAGATTTATTTTTTTTAAGATGGAAAAAATTTATTGAAAAGCAAGATTATATAGAAAATTTGTCTTTTGTCTTTTCCAACAGTTAAACAAAATAAATTCTACAGCTAATAATTTTTGACTCATCAAATTTTCAGAACCTGTGGGCTAGAGAATGAATAATACTGCTCGTGTATGTAGGCTTAAGTATCAAACTGCTGTGGCAAACAAAATGCCTATTAAGTAGTCCTGATACATTTATACTATCACTACATTCTACCATGTGAGTATCTGCTAAGAATGGCCCATCAACCAGATAACTCCTGATAAGGAGCACCCTTAAAGCAGTTGATTTCTGCTGGTGGACATGGCAACAGATGGGCTAACACTCACAAATTGTATACTGTATACACTTGGAAATCAACTGGTAGACCTGGCAAAGATTTGTAGTGGATTAAAACATTTGCTTGAGAAATACTGTAATAGACCTCATCAATAAGCAGAAGAAACTGTCTTGGTCAGCCGAGTCTGTTTATATGGCATTTATAGCTGCTTTGCGACAGTGTCACTTGTTAAAAGCACTATACAAATAAAATTTAATTGAACTGAATAAGTAGATCATCAGTTGTAAATTGTTGTGGCTAGTCTTTTCGCAGACATCCAAAAGCCTAAATTCTCTCCCCTGTGATATGATTAGTGGAGCGAGAACATGCCTTGTTCAAGGAAAACAGAAGAAAAGGAGTAAATAACATGCTTAAAGACAAACGCTCCGTCTCAATGTCCGCAGTGCTAGTCAAAAGTGATGTGACGTGCCACTGTAAAACAAAATGAGCCTGATATGCATTTAAACTAATATGCATTTGTAACTAGGCATTATATATGCCATTTTACATTTTAAAATTTGACCATCACAGATTTTAGCTAAATAACCCTGACTTATGAGAGATGCCTTCATTGAAGTGGTCACTGTGTTCATATTTCTTAAAGATAATTTTGTTGATGTATATTTCATAGAATTTAGCACTTGTGTATGAATTTCTAACCATCTGTTTTATTAACATAACAGTGTCATTGTTAACATTTTAATTTTGGTGAATTCTTTCCTCCAGTGAATTCTTCGAGAGGACCATCCTCTGTAACAGTCTGGTGTGGAGTTGTGCAGTGACTGGCAAACCTGGCCTAACTTACCAGGAGGCCTTGGAAAGTGAGAAGAAGGCCAAGCTTAATCTGCAGAGCTTTCCTAAAGCTTTACTCGTTCCCATCTTGCACCTGACTTACCTCACCCAGCGCACACGACTGCACGAAATATGTGATGACATCTGTGCTTTCATCAAAGAGCGTTTCTTTCCAGGGGAGATGATTGATGTTGTAAGCCGCTCTGGTGCAAGGTAACATGCTGAAGGCTTACTTTTCTGTGAACTGTATTAGTGACATGATCTCGATGATGAGATCTAGCCCAACATGTGCACAACAGTAAAATGAAATGTGTGTCTACTGGGTTTGAAGTTTAGTGAAGTTTCCCATAGTTTGGCTTGTGTGTGCTGTGTTCATTTCAGAATATATATGGAGTTAGTGTGTTGTCACAGGTTCTTCTTTTTATACAATGATGTAACAATTGTTGACTTTGAGAAAACTCTCATGGATTAAATTAGTGTCATTATAACTAGGTTTTAAAATTTGAATTGAAAATACAATTCTTATAAAGTAACTCACTCAAGACTAGATCAGGCATCACTAAATGGTGCACCGTGGTGACTGTGCTGTCTGGACCATGATGCTTTTTTGATAAATGAGAATAATTTATATACCAGTAATCTAGCGTTGTTTTTCTTTTCCCCCTAAATGTGGGTGTGACTGTGAGCATTACTCAGCAGAATCAATCAGTTCAATAGTTTACACTCTATGTACAGAGTGTGTAAAAGAAACAGAAATGAAGGCATGAAACAACATGACTTGCCTGAAAAAAATTAAATGAAAACAGATCCTTCATAAATTAATGGACAAATCAATATGTTTATTCTTTTGTGAGTTTATTAAATTTTTATTCACTACTTATGCACTATATTGACCATGGTATTAAGGGTGATGCTGAAGTAAGGGATGTCGTATTCATATTTTTTTTCTTTTTTTTTTTCTATAGTGTTCTATATTACCAATTAATTTTGTTTACTGAAATTTCCTCACGGAGTCTAATGGAAAGATATTGAGGAGCAGATAGTGACGTTTAGCCTACTCTCACCCTGTAAAGTGAGCGAGTATCAGAAAGCTCTGTCTTCTGTGAGCAGATCTGAGACAGCCTTCACAAGAATGACAGACCATTGTGTGGGTGGAGCCAAAAGGGTCATTATTAGCTCCACCCACACATCTGCCTAGTATAAAAAGTTGTTCCAAACATCACATAATTGTGGCCTGTATGACAGCAGCGTGAGCCTCTTTGCCTCAGCAGGGCCGAGCAGTTCAGAATTTTAACCATGAGAACTGTTAAGCCTGGAAGTCTTTCAAAACTATGCTCAGCTTGTTTTTTTTTGTTTTTTTTTAAGGTGGTTAGCTAAGCATACTGAACGTGACAAGATGATGGTGGTTCAACAAAGGCAATCATCCTTTCTCTATTTGTGCATAGTGAAAATGGAGACTTGTGGGTCAAAATCTAAATACAACAGTAATTTAAAAAAGGTTGGATGCTGTAACTCAACACGTTGTTAGTGTGTTTGTACATGAACTGACTTTCATTAATTCAAACATTAGTAACTCGCAAACGGGTACATGCTATTCATGAAGTAATTCTGTTGATTTATCTGGAGCTGAGAGGAAACTTGTGTAGGTTCTGATGTCTCTCTATGTGAGAGAATGATGACATCTGGCTTGACCTTGTTTAGAGGCAAGACAGATTTCGTTTGTTTTGTTGCTTTATTGGGCTGTGTTATTTAAACATTATGCATACCTTAAATGTGTTGCCATATGTTTTTCAGTTTTAGGAGTCTTTATTTTTGTGTACTTATTCACACTTATTAATGTTCAACAGACAACACTGCCAGGTCTTAGAGGTCATTCCACCGCATTCCAAAGGGACAATGAACGGTCATGTCAAGCACCATATTGAGGGAGACTCCATCGTCATCAGTGACAGTGATGATGAGACTATAGTCACATCACCCAAGTCCCCCAAGACAACACCCAGTGGGTAAGTGCCAACTGCTGGTGTATTTTCTTTCAGTTATACCACAGTTTTTTTTTTTTTTTTTTTAATTCTTATCTTGTTTTCTAAAGCAGGCAGAGGAAGGCCATCAAACCAGACATGTTTAAGTATAAAGTTCAAGCAGTCAGCCCAGAGGATAGTGAGCCCATCATTGTCAAATCACCTCAGATTGTGTAAGTTTACACATTTTTCTAATAAATTATCTTTTTTTTTCCATCTGTCTTTTGTTGCCACACTGAATTCAGCCGTTTTACTTCTTCCTTTATTCATTTATTTTGTAAAAGTGTTTTGCATCAGGTGTAAAAGCTCCAGTTTCATGATGTTAAGTTGTTAGACTTAAATTTTAAGGGGTGTTCAAGTCAAACTGGGATTTGTGCTAAACTTTGTCATAAATAAAGTTATAAAACCAATTGACTTTAAAACATTTAAATGGTCCAAACGTTTTAAGGCTGCATGTTCATGAATAACAATCAGGCCCGAGGCCACTGCAGTCGTTGCCACAAATGAAACGCATCATCCTTGAAAATCGACAGATAATTTCACCAACTTGAGACACATCTGTCTGTGGGAACTGTACACAAACCCATTCACCAATTGCACATCACAGGAACCCGGTGTAAGTTATCCCGGCATACTGAGAAAATTACAAACATTAGTAAAATGTTTACTACTAGCAGGGTATAGAGAAATAAAGGTAGTTTTACTCTCATAACTGTGTTCTGTTATTAATCAGGGTCAAACACATGAAGTAATTAAAAACGCAAGTATTCATTAGGGATTTTAATTAGTCTTACATTGTTAACCAAAGTTGGCAGATTGCTTTGTTTTGTGTGTCTTTTGTCATTATGTTCACGCATGTCATTGTACAAGTTAAACTTGTTTTGTTGGTAAATTGTTCTACACTAAAATTCATTAAATTCTAACAGTCAAGCTGTTTTTTTTATTTTTTTTATTGCGTCACTACTGTAGTCGAAAGAAGAATGTCTTTACTCGAGACAGACTGAAACTGCTCCTTAAACAACACTGTGAACCACTGAATGGGATCATCAGACTCAAAGTATGATTTTATTTAGCATTATTCTGTGTTAAGAACAAACCTGTTAAGTGTGGTTCATGATACTTAAAAAAATTTTCTTGTTGTAGGCAACAACTGTTGCAACATACAATATATCGGAACAAAGTTTCTCGCAGTTCTTCCCAGATGAAGCCCCAGTTTTTGTCTTTAGTCCTCCTGGAAAAGGCAAGAAGTTCAGTGATGCAGCTTCTGGGCAGGTAAGGGCAAGCATGGTTTGGTTCTTCACATGTTTTTTTTTTTGTTTTTTTCTATTTAGTAATAATTAAATTTATTGACTGCCACTCAGGGACACCTAAAAATGGTTCAAACAGTTGTAAAACATAAAACCTAAAAATATGATGCAATAAAAAAAAAAAACATAAGCTAAAATAAAGATTAAACAGAATTTGTTAGTAAAATTCTGAGGTAAAATCTGAACTCTGAAGGCCTAAGTTGTAAAAGTGTTCTTACTTCAAAAATTCCAGATGCTTTTATTTATATTTAAGTTGTTTTTTTGTTTTTTTTTAGGGTGCGAATACAATGCAAGCTGCAGAAGAAAAACTGAAACTCTTGCAACAAAAAGCAGAAATGATTGCAACAGGTAAGACATAAAATCTAGGTCATATTGAACTTTAAAATAATGTATTAATTGTCATTTACACAAGTTAATTTTGTATCAATAAATCATCAGAAAATGTATTGAGTTTTTGTATGTTTTCAATTGTTTAGCAAATGAAAAAGCAAAAATGAAGAAAGAGAGAGAAGATTTGTTGGAAGCTAAAAGGAAGGAGAAGGAGGACAGAGAAAGAAAGAAGGAGGAAATCAAGAGAATGATTGAGGAAGAAAAACAGAAAAGGAAAGAAGAAAAAGAACGAATGAAGTTTGAAAAAGAGCGGGTAGGTTGACAACCAGACATCTGCACACCATTTTTTTTTATTTAGCTTTGTTTTTGTATAAGATGAAAGTGAATGTATGTGTGTGGCATTATCTGCTGTAATAGCAAGTGTGTTTTATTCATTTTTTCAGGAGCGAGAAAAGTTAAAGGAGGAAAAGAAGAAATATGCTGAACGTCTGAAATTGTGGAGTAAACCCAGAGAGGACATGGAGTGTGATGACCTCAAGGTTGGAGTTCCTTTCTGCATAAGTAGTTGTATGTCTGTAGGTACTTGTGAAAAAAACACATACTGTAAATATGATCTTTTCTTGGACTTGTGTGTATAGGAGCTTCCAACACCAGTGCCAGTAAAGACGCGTTTGCCTCCAGAGCTGTTCGGAGATGCGTTGATGGTGTTGGAGTTTCTAAAGGGATTTGGAGAGCTCTTTGACCTAAAGGATGAATTTCCTGATGGCATCACTCTAGGTGAGAGAGGAATACAATGTGTTTATTATACAGAGAGATAGATATGCAGAATAATGTGGGGAAAATAGTATTTTTTTCTTTTTCGTGAATTAATAATGAATCTAGAATAAGAGGGTTTCACTTTTTTTTATGTATGAAGTGAGATAGATAAAAGCATTTTTTGTTTGTTTTAATGTCAATGATTAAGGCTATAGCTCATGAAAATTTCATATCTCTGAAATATTCTGCTGCGTCCTAAGATCAGTCAAAAAAGGATTTACACCAATGAAATGTCCAACTTCTGAAAAGTATGTTAATTCATGCACTCAATACTTGGCACAAATTGGTGAAAGACTGTTGCACTGCTGAGGCGTTTGTTGAAGACCAGGTTGCTTTAATGGCAGCCTTCAGCTGGACTATATTGTTGGGTGAGTTTTTCGGTGTTTCGCATCTTGCTCTTGACAATAGCCCATCGATGTTGTATGGGTCTTAGGAAGGCGAGTTGACTGGCCAGTCAAGTACAGTAATATCCTGGTCAGCAAACGGTGAGGTAGTTTTGGCCCTGTGCGCAAGTGCTATCTTCTGCTGGAAAATGTAATTGGCCTCTCCATAAACCATGACAGCAGTCGGAAGCATAAAGTGCTCTAAAATCTCCTGGTAGGAAGTTACATTTACTTTGACTTGATTTAAAAAAAACAAAAAAAAAGGAGCGGGACCCACATAAAAGGATGACATGGCATCTCAAATCATCAGTGCCTGTAGAAACTCCACACTGGAGTTCAAGCAGATTGGATTCTATTCCTCTCCCTCCAGACTCTGGGAGCTTGCTTTCCAAATGAAAAGCCAGGACTTTTAACCACTGAGCAATGGGCTAGTTCTTTTTCTCCTTATCTCAGGTAAGATGCTTCTGGTGTTGACTCAACTGGCATTGACTACGAAGAATACAACAGGTTTAGCCCATTTTCTAAAGATGCCTGTACATGGTGGCTCTTGATGCTCTGACTTCAGCCTCACTGTACTACTTATGAAGCACTCCCAAATTCTTCAGTCGGCTTAGCTTGACAATCACCTAAAGGTTGCAGCCATCCTGGTTGCTAGTACACGTTTTTCTACAACACTTTTCCCTTCCAGTGTACTTTGCATGGATATGCTTCAATATAGCAGTCTGTCAACAGCTCAACAGCCAGCCATTTCAGTGATGGCATTCTGTAGAGGGGAGTTGATGTTCGTAGGCTAAACAACTGTTAAGTCAGCAGTTTTCCCCATGATTGTGGTTGCCTGTACAGGACTAGACTGAGAGATGCATTATATTTACAGTACCCTGTATGAATTGTAATTTACACAAGCTTGGCATAAAATATTCTATTTCATGATGAGCCTAGAATATATAGGTAACCCTTATGTGAGTTTATAAGCACATTATCTTAAGTGTTTACTCTGTTTTATTCTCACAGAGGTTTTAGAGGAGGCTCTTGTGGGCTCTGATCCTGAGGGGCCACTATGCGAGCTGCTGTTCTTTTTCTTGTCAGCCATTTTCCAAGCCCAGGATGAGGAGCAGGAGGAGGGGGCTAAAGAGCAGGTTGCTGAGACTGATGCAAAAGGTTAGAGGATGTTTTACACTGCTATGGAACTAGATAATTAATTGTTCACTTCCTGGCCAAAAAAAACGTGTGTAAAAATGATTCCTCATGCTCCCAGAATCCTTTTTTCACAGATTCCTGGAATATATTCTGGTCATGCCGTACATTCAGGTCTTCAGCATTTTATTGACGCATAACATTGCTGAGCTTTGCCCAGACCCATTCAAACAACCCAAAATCAGAGACTTGTACAATGACCACTATGCATGATGGGTGCATCACTTCATGTGCTTATCTTCTTACCCTGTTGTGTCCATTGCATTGCAGTTGGATATTTATGCTCCCCAACAGATTGAAGCCTTTTGTTCTGATTATTCTTACTAACAAGTCATTTTCTTATGGCCATACGGCTATTTAGTCCCAGTCGTGCGAGTTCTCATGCCATTGAATGTGAAAAATGCTTTTACTTTCACTAACTGTTTCTTCTGAGAAGTGGACAACCACTATCCTTCCAGATTTTAAGAGTGCAAAGGACAGTTCTTAATCCAATTTCAGTCTCGTGTGTGTATATATATATATATATATATATATATTTTTTTTTTAGGTCTTTTGTTTGGTTTGGAGCAATAATTTGGCCTTCTGAAACTGACACTTTTTAGGCAGTATAATTGTAAATAATTGCAAAATGATTCTGTTGATATGAATGAATGAGATGAGTTATTACATTCACATTAAAAGCCATTTAATTTAAATTAACAAAATTAATTACCCTGTTTAATAGGGCAATAATAAAAGTTTTTTTTTGGTCTTTATTAGACCTGAGTGAGGCGCTAGATGATGATGCTGACCCCACACAGTCTGCAATCAGTGCTGTCGCCTCCCTGGCTGCTGCCTGGCCTCAGCTCCATCAAGGTGAGCAAAATAGCTATTTGTGAATGATTAATTTCCATTTTATGGTAAAATTGTATGACTTTCAATATTTGTCACCAATATTTAAATTTATCAGTGCAGTGAGACAGCAACTTTTTAAATCATTACTATATTAGTTGTGTACAAGTTGTTTTTGTCTTATTTATGTACATCTGCATATGTGATGAAGCATATAATTAGAAGTCATTCTTGTATATTTGATAAATCTTCCTGATGTTTACGATTTATCAGCAGCACTTCCAGACAATAAGATAAAATGCCAGCAGTGTGATTGTAGTGAATGAACTGAAGATCCAGTGCTCTGCTAAGAAGAACTTGGTGTAGTAGGCCTGTTAGTGTTGAATTGCAGGCCTCTTGAGCACTTAAAGTGCTTTCACATATCATTACTTCATAACTGGTCCAAAATCTTTGTGACCATGTGGACAAAGTGTTTTAACCCCAACTTGCAGGATGTGACCAAACTTTTTGTATTTTTTGTGTTGTAGACAGCAGCTTTTTGTTAATTACAAAACTCATCCAACAAACAAAAAGGAAATAAATACTATATACAGTATATAGTAGATGAGGCAATTAAAACCTTTATTATTATTATGGTTTGTAACAGTTTTGATTTCCAGATCTTTGGTCTCTGATTATGTGCATGTGTATCTCTACTGTATTGTGAAACCAAAACCAAATTTAAGTAGTAGTTATTACCTAATGTATGTCTTTTAGACTCAGCATGTGAACTTGTAAGAATGAAAGCTCTTTGAGAGTAGTATTTCCCACAAGTCTGAAAGAGCATTTCAGACTTCTACATGAAAAATACATGTGACCTTAAACAGAATATCTCAATTTATTTAAAATATATATATATTTTAATTTTAAATAACACATGGATTTTATAAAAATATGTATGTGTGATACACAATCTATGATTAAAAACTTTTGATAATTCAAATTCATGTTTTTGACATAAACAGAGAAACATGCAGAACTATTTAGTCTTAGATTGGAATCTTCACATTGTCTGCATGTCTGTCTCTCTCACTCTTTTTCTCTCTCACACACATGTCTGTCTGTATGAATGAATTGGGCCAAATATACTTGGATCATGTCCAAGTAAATTCTATGTATATCAGGGGTCTTCAGTTCCAATCCTTGAGAGCCAGTGTCCAACACTGGTTCAGCTTATGTCAATTACCAGTTTTCAGTGGGTGTATAGGTTACTTTGTAAAGTTACCTTTTCCTACATATAACTGATACCAATTAAGCCATACATTTCTTCCTGAAGGGCCATAGTTTAAGTTAGCCCTGGAGAGTGGCCTCACAGTACTTCAGCAATATCTAAGTGAGTGCCTGACTACTACATATTGTACTGAATGATTTCACTTGTTTTTATGCCCTAATACAGGGTGCAGTCTGAAACAGCTAGATCTGGACAGCTGTACTCTCTCAGAGATCCTGAGGCTGCACATCCTGGCCTCAGGGGCAGAGTGTAACTACACCAACGCAAAATTCCGCTACCAGAAACAAGGAGGCTTTGGCTCAACTGATGACCCATGTGTGGAGCTGCGTCTCTCCAGCCCTAGTTTGCTCAAGAAGCTGTCCGGCACTGCAGTTTATGACTTGCTTCCTGGTACGTGGACCCTAGTACTTCTGCCCAGAAGGAACTAGACAAAGTCTTGGGGTTTTGTTTTTAACATAATTTATGTAGGTCCCTTTAATGTTTCACCAATTAAGTTAGCAGATGCTTTTACTCCAAAAGAAAATGAAATTTATGGGGATTATGCTGCGCATGGATTTTTTTTTTTTTGTCCTTGTATCCAGGAGTTGCAAACCTAATAAATTTGATATGTCTAATAAAATGTATAGCAATTTCCTCTCAATCCCAAAGTGGAAAGCAGACCACCAATGGAAAAAATACAGACCAGAATTTCAGTGAAGGGTCATTCTCAACCCAGCAGTGACACTGCCATTGTTGATTTTATACTAATTCAAGGGGTTCAGAATTATTCATGGGCCAAAATTTTCAGCTACAGCATTATTCATAGCATACTTGCGTTGTAATCTTTTCTATCTTATGCAACTGTTTTTGGTGTGTTTTAATAAAGTGAACAATTGTGCATGGTTGAGGTGGTAAAATGTTGCAGTTGCTTTATAATCCTTTAGGTGGTGCTGTAAACTATTCACGCACTGACAGGCATCGTGTGTGGTGGGATCAACTATTTGTTTAGAAAAAAAATTTAAATATTGAATCGGTATGTTTATAAAATTACTTACATACTTACAGATTCTCAATATAAATGGAATCGACACCTAGGTAGTGTGATATCGTATTATGAGGTCTCTGGTGACAGTAATTGCAGACAGTGTTACATGGTCACACTTCAACTCAATGTCATGTGGAAAATGGAACACCACCCTAATATCAGTGGCCCTGTAGAGGTCTGTTTACACCGATGAAGAGTGGGTGGATTGCGGCTGATGAATTGTACCAAACTAGAAATGAAATCTCCTGATTGGTCAAGAAGTGAACCAGCGTTAACACGGAGTGTTGATTGCAGAAAAAAGCGTCTGTATAGAGAACTAGGAGAGGCACCTCCTGAAGCATTAGACCCTGTTTTTATTATGAAATTTGGTCATGCCTGTCTGCTAAAAGTAGCTGTTAGTTTTCTAAACATGTATTAGAATTTCCACTAATATAATTTTAGAATTAAAGCCACGTTGTTCTCTTTCTTCAGGTTATATGCAGGTGTGTTATACTTAAGTAATTTTGAATATAATTTGAGTGAACTGTTTTTAAATGTCTGCTAATCTCCATAATGTGATAACAGGAGAAAAGCTGAAGCTCCTGCATACTTTGTGTGGGAAGCTGCTCACTCTGATCTCCACTCGAGACTTTATTGAGGATTGCGCTGATGAGCAGCGAGCTGCCAAGATGGAGCTCCGTGAACTCAAAGCTGAACAGCACCGCAGAGAGAGAGAGGAAGCTGCTAACAGGTAGTGCCAAGAATTACAGCAAAGCACAACAAACACCACAAATGTGTACTAGGTAGAAATCTTATGAAACTTTTTTTTTTCTTGTACTGACAGATCTCGTAAAAGAAGAGAGGAAAAGCTGAGAGAGCAGGAACAGAAACTTAAAGAGAAACATGAAAAACTGAAAGAAGAGGAAGTGAGAAACGGCACTCATGCAATAGGGTAAGAACTTCAATCAAAGCATTAACTGTGACCACAAGTTAAAGCAACATTTTTTTTAAAACGGATTAAGAACTGATTATTGCGTATCTCTTGCAGAGAGGAGCTAGACACTAGTACGGAGAGTCAGGAAGGTCATGCAGACCACACAGAGGATGAAAGGGAACATTTACAGCAAAGCAAATCTAAAAAAGGTATAAACATTTGGCTCGCACTTTCTCCAATATTGCCATTAGTGTTTCCCAGCAGGCCAGCGTTACCTGCCTGCTAGAAGTGGTCTACTACGTACAACGAACAACAAATACATATGACCGTTTAACACAATATCTTGATCTATTTGATATTCCTATTAATTTAATTTTAGAGACCCAACCTACTAACCCACCCCTTCATCTACCCATATGTGAGGGGAAAAAAAAAACAACATTCCTTGGTGTACAAAGATGGCACTGTTTGTCAGAGCACATATCCTTAAAGCCCAGAACATTTTTTTTGTGCCATTTTTAGTGTATTACTATGTTTTTAGTATGTAAGGCTCAGGATTACATAATCCTAACATAATAAAATTTAATTTCATTTAACCAACTATACAAAGTTGATTTGAGCAAAAAAAAAAAAAATACAATATGCATGTTAATTTTATTAACTATTTACATGTGTTGTGTCGCTTGTGACCTCGGAGAAGGCATACGATATGCACATCTCCATTTACTGATTCCATCAGTGCCACCAATTTGATTGAGCATTGCTCAGCGAGCTGGGGATGGGCCACTATTATTGTTTGCCTGCCCAAAGTTTTTTTTTATTTTTATTTTTTTATTTTTTTCATGGATGTAATAAGTAGAATATGAATATTAATGGTGTTTGCGACACAAGCATTCAACTTTGTCTAGAATGCACAAACATAGTAAACGTAGAATTCAAGGTTCATGTGCTTAAGTTTACATTATGTATTTCATTCCCCAGTTGATGGCAGCACTGCAAAAGGGAAGCAGGCAAATGAGGAAGAGTTGAAGAATGGCCTCAGCCCAGAAGAGCTTCAACAACAGCAGCAGAAGGAGAAGGAGCTATTAGAGCGCATCCACAAAGCTGCAGCATGCACATATATTCTGCCACTGGGCCGTGACCGCCTTTACCGCCGTTACTGGCTCTTCCCCTCAGCTGGAGCACTTTTTGTGGAGGATGACTTTTTTGGCCTGACAGAGGACATGTTGGAGCCTCGTCCTGCCCCTGAACGTGAAACGGGAGATCTTTCTGAACAGAGTCCTGTGAAAACTGAAGACCTGGCAGAAGAGCACAGGTCATTCCAGAGCACTTTAGTCCCAGTTAACCGGCCCAATCAGTGGGCCTTTTATAGCACGTCTGCAGAGCTGGAGCAGCTGATTGAGGCACTAAATCCACGAGGATATCGTGAAAGTTCACTAAAAGAGTCTTTAGTGCAAGAGAGGGAGCGCATCAGTCAGCTGCTTAGCAGTACTGCTGCAGAGCGCTACCATCACTCGGGTATGGTGTGTTTTTATTTTTGGGGGGGGTTATTTAATTTTTTTTCATACTGGTAGTTGACTGCCTTAATTTTATGAGCAAAAACATTGCTGGCCAGTTGAAGCAACCCCAGATCACAACACTCTGGTGGACAACTGGTACGTCGCTGAATGTGCTTCCCCTTTTACCTTTATATACCCTAAGCAAGTCCAAACATTATGCTTCCTAGCAAACTGAAGCTTTTTTTCCCCATAAGCCTCATTTAACAAGTGCTTTTCTGAAGCAGCTGTTTAATCATTCAGTACTATCCTTAATTCAAGTCATTTCTTTAGTAATATTCTTTTCTCAATAAAAAAGGGCACAAACGTAACCCTTTTTTTGGGCCATGCAGTGTATAATTGTGAAAAACACGGTTAACTTTTGGTCTATTATAATTAATGCATCTTGGCCTGTCAAGTGCAAGTTAGAAGACTTGCACAATTATTGTGTACCAAAAAAGGTTACAAATTAACATTGGACAAAAACTACTTTTGGTGATGTATAGCCTTGTATGGTAAGGTAGGCAGAATATTTTTCTGGACCAGTTCCTGGCCAGCCATAATCCAGAAGAATTGCCAACATGGTGCCAATCAACTGCAAATATTTAAAAGTGGCTTGTTTTGCTTTTGTTCCAGGAATTGTAGGAAATTTAAACTTGCATGTAAATTGCTGCTCTCATGGGGAATTTGTGATGTAATTTTGCAGATAAAGTACCAACAGAGCCTAAAGGGAGTACTGGAAAGGGTAAGAATGGTTCCACTCCCCTGGAGAGCAGTGTACCTGCTGAGCGCCATATGGAGAATCGTCTCCGGGATCTGCTGCTGGACATTGAGGACCGAATCTATCAGGGAACTCTGGGATCGGTAAAGGTATGCTGGCCTGCAAGGTCTCTGTTGGGATTTAATATAATTTCCTACTTTGGATTATTATATTATTTATATATACATATGTCTGGGCTGGTTTTTTACCTTGGACACAGGAACTACTCACAGTATGAATGCTACGGTCTGAGTAGTTCCTGTGTTCAGATACAGCGGAGAGAGTGAATGTTTTATTTGGTTCTTCTGTTTGCTGTGATCATCAGGTGATGGAAAGAGGTGCATGGAGAGCAGCATTGGAAAGTGGGAACTATGAACTACTTGTTTCTGAGGGCAAAGAGAACTGGGTATTAAATGGTGAGGAAGAGGCCATGGAGATAGAAGAGAATATTATCAAAGTCAAAGACAGGTAACTGTGACTGGAACATACCATTTTGTGGGGAGTTCATGTTTAGGGGTAAATGTGCTCAGTCTGGTTTCAGAGGCATTTTTCACCACTGTGAATAAAATAACCAATATCTTAATGTTCTGTGATCTTTTTGCTTAGACTGCAGGAGTTAAAGAGTGACAGCCAGAGTGCAGCATCCACCAGGGCTAGCACACCTCAGCCCGTAAACAACAACGTGCACTGTCTCGCAAAGGCCCTTGCTCAGATAGAGCAGGGTATTGAACGAAAATTCCTTAAAGTTCCACTGGGTAAGGTGCCACCTTCTTCTTCGGCCAGCTAGCTAATGCTGTTTTTTTTTTCCTCTTAGAATATCTTAATTCATTGTTCCATTGTGGTTTACTGGAGGAATAAATCATTATACCAATTCTGTTCTATCTTTTTCTTTAATCAGGAGATGAGGAAAGTAGAAAAGACCAAAAAACAAAGAAAAAAGATAAAAAGAAAGACGATGACCAGTCTAGTGAGAAGGATGGTATGTTGCAATTTGTTTTAGCAAGAATTAATGAAAATTGTATGATTTTGTTACTCTAGTCACTCTTTGGAGATTCATACTTGTCCTCATTATGATGTATGACTTGTGTTCTTCTCAATTGCAGACGGAAGTGAATGTGGGCGACAGGTGAAGACAGTGCTGGAGCGTTGGAGGGAATCTCTTCTGACCTGCTCCAGCCTCTCGCAGCTTTTCCTGCATCTGTCTACACTAGAGCGCAGTGTGCTGTGGGCCAAGTCCATCCTGAACGCCCGCTGTAAAGTATGCAGAAAGAAGGGGGACAGCGAGAACATGCTGCTGTGTGATGGCTGTGACCGAGGCCATCATATCTACTGTGTCCGCCCCAAGCTGAAGGTATACTTAGTTTCCTTACACACACAGTGGCAAGTAAGTCTGTGAATTTCATGATCTGATCTTCATCTGAAATTCCAAAAGGTTTACATACTTTCTTGCAACTCTGTGTATGTATGTAAAATGTAATGTAGCTAAATATATTTAATGTTGTGCTTTCTAGGCTGTTCCCAGTGAAGACTGGTTCTGCCCAGAGTGCCGTCCCAAACAACGTTCACACCGCATAAACTCTCGTCAGCGTTCCTCCATCGACTCTGAGGAGGAACTGGAAGAAGAGGAGTCGGAGGAAGAGGAAGAGTCGTCTGAAGAGGAAGAAGAGGAAGACTTGGAAGATGAGGAATCGGAGGAAGAAGAGAAAGAAAGGTTTGTGAGTCAACTTGAAGGATTTTTTTTGGCCAAAAACAAATCTAGTAAAAATATTTATATGGTTGCTTGTTTAATATTTTAGCCCAAGTAACTCCAAAAAGGCTGCTGTGAAGCTTCCTCTACAGACATCTAAAGGAGTTCGTTCGAGCAACAGATCGAAGCAAGCTGAATCAAATCATTCTGCACCACCGAGCCAACAGAACACACCCAAACAGAACAACCTCACAGTTAAAGGAGGCTCAAAAAGCTCAGGGAAGAAAGCCACTCCAGTGTCTAATGGCAGGCCCCCTCCTCGAGCTGGAAGCCGCTCCAGTGCTCGTCTCAGCCTGGAGGTGCTGAACACTAACGGCACCTCAAATAAAAGCAGCCCTCAGCTAAATTATGCTGTCACTCGCACAGAGTCCAGGAAAAGAGCCAGCACAGGTTAGCTATATTAACCGTGACTAAAGAACCCCAAAATAAATCTTTCATAACTTTATTGAAGTTATTATGTATTAAAATGTTATTATTTAACTGCTATGTCAACTTTTACTTTTACTGTTTATATGGCAAACATGTTTTTTCCTGCTTGCCCTAGAGCCGTATTTAAAAGCTAATCATATTAAATCCACATTTCATGTACTGCACCTTATTTCTTTCTTCAGTGCTTCTGCTTTTTGCATGTTTCTCCAGCAGAGGTCTCCCCTAAAAATAAGATGTCCTCGCCCCCAAGCGGTTCCTCCTCTAGTCGCCGCTGCTCTGGGAGAAATCTTGGCGTTCATGAGCTGTCAGTGTATGAACAGCTGACCGTGGATCTAGTAAGACATGAGGATAGCTGGCCCTTCATGAAACTAGTGTCTAGAACTCAGGTACACCACACGAATATTGAAAATAGCTTTCTTCCTTATTCTTTTTAAGTTTAAATGAGGTTTCATTCATGTTAAGTAAGACTTTTGTAGCCAGTAGGCATTCCCACTTCCTGACATGGGGACCCATGCCTCTTCCCTTAACATGGCTGAGCAACCTGGTCAGCTAATGCCTTTTCATAGTATAAAGAACAGAAGATCCACTGCTCTGTTGTTTATACCATGAAAACTTTTCTCTTTGTGCTAGTTTCATTGTTTCCCATCAGAAATAAAGATATCTTAAACTGGGGAGTAAAAATTTTTGTCACACCAATTTTAGTTGTTCCAGTTTCTCTTTGGTTTGAGATTTTCAGTCTAATGTACTGTTATGTCTGCAGGTACCTGACTACTATGATATCATCAAAAAACCTATTGCTTTGAGTATCATCAGAGAAAAAGTGAACAACTGTGACTACCAAACTCCATGTAAGTTGCTTAATATGGTTGTGTATGTATGTGTATGAATTTATAGTTATATTATGTACTATATGTACAGATCTGCCATCACAGGTGCAGACCTTAGTCATTGCTCACTTCTGCATTTATATGTTTTTGCAGTGGAGTATGTAGATGATGTGGAGCTGATGTTTTCCAACTGCCTTGAGTATAACCCTCATAATACTAGCGAGGCCAAGGCTGGCATCCGGCTTCAAGCTTTCTTCCACTCAGAGCTACAGAGACTCGGCCTGGCTGAGCGAACAAGCCCTCCACAGAAACGGTCAAGAATGTAAACCTGACTTCTGTCACTGGAAAATCATGCACACAGCATTCTTTAGACAAGCAAGAGACTCAATGTCAGATTTCAGAGAACTTGTGGGATGATGCAAGAAGGGATTTTGGCTTTGCTTAGTGTGTTGCAGGACATACCTGCACTGTGGGGGGGCGGGGATATTTGCACTGTTTTTTAATGTCCTTGCTTTCATTGGTTAAAGGGCAAAAATCTAAATGGTGCATTTATATTTTATATCTTGATTGCATTTCTAGACTACTGTGTATAAAATTTTCATAATTCATTTGCATTGATAAACTAATTGTTGCAACTTAAAGA
Source organism: Clarias macrocephalus (assembly GCA_011419295.1). NCBI lineage: Eukaryota > Metazoa > Chordata > Actinopteri > Siluriformes > Clariidae > Clarias > Clarias macrocephalus. The sequence continues at coordinate 11,790 of JAAGKR010003972.1, read as the reverse complement.
AACAAATAGCATTTCTGTTCTGTTGTAGTTGTCACTAGTAAAATAAATAAACCTGTTTGTTTCAGTAAGTTCCCTGTAGCTTGGTTGAACACTACATAGGGACCAAGACCTGCTTGCTTTTTCCTGTAATGCTTTCCATAATATTTATTTTAGTTTGGGGTATACTTTGGAATTTGCTTTATTTATGAATCTTGTTTTGTCTTATAGTTTATTTTTATGTACTTTTTTTTTTTTGTCTAAGTACTACTAGCACTGGTCTCCAAGCAATAGAAACCTGGTTAAATGGCTGTTTTCCCATTTCAGATTATTATTTTGCTAGTATTTCTGTATATGGTCTAAACTATAAATAAATTTCCTTTGTAAATGTATATGTTTTTGCTGAAATTATGTACAAGGTTTGAAATTTTACATTTCATGTAGTGTTCCAATAACTTTCAATTTTGGATTGTCAAGTGCATCAAATGTGGACTAGAAATCATGGAATTGACTGAAGTTTTCTGCATGAAAGGTGCTCTTTCAGGGTCTTAAATTTTTTATGCCAGGGTTACAGACTCCATAAAAACAAATAGTGCTTTCTTTTTTTCTTTTTTACCACAATGTAAAAATAATAATAATAATCATCATCATTTGGGCATAAGCACAATCTCTGCTTTTTATATATAATGCAGTGCAGTTTAACATACTATTATTCATATAACTAATTTTATGCTGCAAATAATTTAGGGTTTTTGTATACAGTAGATTGGTTTGTTTCTTGTGGATGTACCATAGATTTAATCACTGTACAGTAGTAACTGACTTACATTATAGTGTAGTGCCAGGTTACAGATGTCAGTATGACAGCAGACATTTAATAACTAAGGAAACCATTTGATCCAGAGCATTACTAGTGTCATTGCAGCAACGGTTCTCATTAGCACTATGCTAAGTCACCGTAGCCACCACTGCAGCTGTGCAACACTGACCCTGTGCACATCCGTAGTGGATAGTAGTTACAGTATAGTAGTGTTGCTGATGTATGTTGGGTCATTATCCCAAATGGGTAGCTTCTTGACCTAAGTTTTTCAATGCATTTTATAAATTTTAAGTAAACACATGAAAAAAGCATTCGGTCATTCACAGGCACCTAAAAAAATCTGCCATAACATTCAAATTACTGGCACATGAAATTCATTATCTCAGTAGAATAGCCCATATCAAGAGTTGGGGAAATATTAGGCTGCAAGTGAACAGTCAGTTCTTTACGTTTCTGTTGAAAGCCAGATGAAGTGACGAGCATAATAATCTCCACATCTCTAAAAAGTTCCATACTGAACTCTAGATGACTGGGTCAGAGTGTCTCCCAAATACCAGGTCTTGTCGGGAATTCCTGGTGTGCAGCGATCCAAGGAAGGTCAAGTGGTGTGTACTGGCTACAGGTTCATGGGCACCCAAGTCTCAGTGATTTGTTAAGTGAGTTCCATTGTTGGAAGTACAAGCTGGCAGAGGCAGTGTGATGCTCTGGGCAATGTTCTGCTGGGATACCTTAGCTCTTGGCATTCATTTGAATGTTACTCTGGAACATTCTACCTACCTAAACATTGTTGCAGACCAAAGTACACCTCATGTATATATAAATATTATTCCCAAATGGCAGTGGCCTCCTTTAGCTGGATAATACATTACACAATGGATCACATTGGAATGGTTTGGGGATCATGAAAAAGAGCATTGACTTGGCCTCCAAATTTACCAGACCTCAATCCAATTGAACATCTGCAGGCTGTTCTAGACAAACAAGACTCATTTCACAATCTACAGGACTTAAAGGATCTGCTGCTAACTTTGTTCCAGATAGCACAGCAAACCTTCAGAGGTCTTGTGGTGTCCATACCTCGATGGGTCAGAGCTGTTATATCCAAGTTTTATTTCTATAGTATTGACCCTTGAGAACATAAAGTGGTTGCAGAAATGTGAAGGTTGTACTCACTTTTCTGAGAGTGTATATACAAACAGACTGATATATTTAAAGTGTTTATGTATTTTTTTTTTTCATTTTGATGATTATGGCATACAAGTGATGAAAACCCAAAGTTCAGTATCTCAGAAAATGTAAATATTGTAAAAAGTTAAATATTGGCGAATCATGGTGTCACACTCTAATCAACCAATTAACTCAAATCATCTGCTGGAGTTGGTCCGCTGTGTTTTATCAGGACCAAGGTCAGCACAGCCATCTACGAGGAAGTTTTAAGCACTTCATGTTTCCCTCAGCTAATCAACCTGATTTCACTTTCCAGCAGGACTTGGTACCTGCTCACACTGCCAAAAGACGTAATACCTGAAATACTGTATATCAGTCTTTGTGTAATTAATCTATGTACTATATAAGTTTTACTTTTTTTATTGAATTACTGGAATAATTCAACATTTCGATGATATTTAAATTTATTGATAACTTCTCATTTATATTAACTAGGCAATATTTAATGGTTATAGAACTTGTAGTATCAATGGAGTCATGATGAAAACTCCCTCCAGTTTGCTCTAACTGTGCGTGTGTGTTTAGACCGGCATTTTGGAGGATGTTGGCTTGGATGAAGCAGACCTCATGAATGGCCTCCAGGCAGCCCAGATCTCACTCCATGTGATTTTTCCTGTCGGGCTACGCAAAGGAGGATGTGTCCAGGACAAAGCCTCGCAGTCGCACACTGGAGTACTTGGAAGCACGGCTTCAGGAGATTCTCAACTATATCTCAAATGAGTTCCTTCAGAAGATGCTCAAAACTACTGAAATCCCGGTGTAGCGGGTAGCGATCCTGACACCTGCGTGCTATTATCTGTGAATGGGGCGTGTGTGGTCAACTTGCTGACGCTCCTCATGCTGCTCCGATGTTTTGGCAGCCCTTACTTCTGCCTGTCGTATACACTGTCGCTCTTGACGTGTCTCAGTCTGAACCGGGTTTTGCAATCTGATCCATGGTTTCAGGAGCAATGAGCCACACCTGACTTACCCATTTTCATCACTGTTACATTCGGTGAAGAACGACTTGTGACATGCACATAGTACAGCATGTCATAAAAATTGATGATGCCTCCTACTTTTACGTCCCATTGTAACCCGACTGTTACATTTAGGAACATCGTAGGAACGGCTACGACATGCCTGTCCGTTATGGTCCCATGAATCTGTTTATAATGTAGTAACAGGCCCGTTTTCACTGCAGAACTGTATTGCGCAATGGTTGTCACATACTCACCTTGCATCTCACAAATGTATTGTTGTGGTGGTCCCATTGCCTGGCTGTCTGTAATACAGGACTGTACAATACAAAGGTAGTCACGTGCCCGTTAGGGCCTTACAATTGCACTGTACAGAAATTGTACCGTGCAGTGGTTATCACGTCCCAGTTAGCGGTTCATAACTGTACGATGGAGTGATTGTGACGTGCATCTTTGCGGTGGTAACGCAGCCATTTGTGCCGCAGATCTGTGGTGTGCAGTGATGGTCACGCGGTCGTTCTCACTGCCACTGCAGAATCGGTCCGTCACTGCGACTGTGCAGTTAGCACGCGCGCGCGCACCCTTTCTCCCCCTCCCTCCTCGTGGTCTCGGGCTCACACGGTCGCGCGCTCACATTCCCTCATAGAAGTTACCAAGAAATTTCTCACATTCAGCGCAAACCAGATACTATCAGACAACATGGTGAGTTGTTTCATCTTTTTATTTCTCTCTGGAATTCTGATCCATCACTGAAAGTTAGTCATTTACAAAATATTATTTTAAGAACTCATTTAACTTTTGTCGCTTACTCACACCGCCAGACTCGAACGCGACACGCGGTGCCGTTATAATCAGCGTTTTCGGCCATTGCGGCTGCCGGGGTTTATATGTGTGCGGTCTGCGCTCATGTCCCTCACCAGTCACTAATTAAATCAGTTCCAGTTTGGGACATCTACGGCCAGGGCCTTGAGCCTTCGGCAGCCATTTTAAATTAATTTTAGCCCCTACTTTATAACGGTAATCACTTTTAATGTAACGTTAGCCAGCGTTTATTCAGCAAACTGCTCGGAAACGTTAAATCTGTTAGTCTAACTGACAAGCAGACAAACGGATTTTCTGTCGCGTGTAAATGAAACTTTCCTACGGAACGCGCTATTTGTGGCCATGATTCCAGCAGGGTTTAGCTGTACCATGCCGCTGTGCCGGTCGGTTTATAAGCTAATTCATGGCTAACTGGCAGACCCGAGACTTCAGCTAGCTCACTGGTGAGCAGGTCACAAGCGCGCCTCTTCACTTCCAAATGAAGATACCAGATTGATCCGAGTATAAATAGTAATTCCACATTATCCTTGCATTCGCTTGATAAATATAGATAATGCCTGCTTAAAAAAAAAAAAAAAAACCGTCCCGCCTGTTTCATACCAGTGAATGTCCGGCCACAGTGTCCCAGGCAGAGTCCAGTAGAACTACAGCTAGCAATCGATGCTAACTTGATCTGTGTGAAGAAAAGGGACACAAATACAGGGACTCAAATGAGCACCAGTGACAAGAAATAAGCTCGTTATTTTGTCCTTTTAACATTTTGGTAATTATGGCAGGTTGTTATCTGTAGCACCTGCTTCAGTTTTGTGCAATTTCTTTAAATCTTTAAGACTTTTTGTTTTGTACACATATCGATTCACTATCTCTACACCTTTTCACCCGCAGGCTTCAGGAGTCACTGTTAATGATGAAGTCATTAAAGTCTTCAATGACATGAAAGTGAGAAAATCCTCAACCTCGGACGAGGTCAAAAAACGCAAAAAGGCTGTGCTGTTCTGCCTCAGTGATGACAAGAAGAAGATTATCGTCGAGGAGGGCAAGCAGATCCTCGTTGGCGATATCGGAGAGACTGTTGATGATCCATATGCCTGTTTTGTAAAGCTCCTACCTCTAAACGACTGCAGATATGCCCTGTATGATGCCACTTATGAAACAAGAGAGTCCAAAAAAGAAGACTTGGTATTTATATTTTGGTATGTGACCCCCTGTTGTCACACAATGCATACTTTTACAAGTTATTTCATCCATAATGTCTTCATGAATCGTGAAAAAACAGTGAATCACTGTACTTGATTTGTGTGTATCCAGGGCCCCTGAAGGTGCACCATTAAAAAGCAAGATGATATATGCTAGTTCCAAAGACGCCATTAAAAAGAAGTTTACAGGTGAGTTCTTATGTATGTTTCTCCAAAATCTTTGTATTACACATTACTAGTAGGCATATATTTGATATTCTGGTTATTTTTAAGTGGTTCACATGTTTCGTGATGGTGAACAATTTCTAATATTCACTGTATTTCTGGCACTGGTTTCAGGTATCAAACATGAATGGCAAGTCAATGGCTTGGACGATATTCAGGACCGCTCAACCCTGGCAGAAAAATTGGGAGGCAATGTGGTTGTATCATTGGAAGGACGACCATTGTAAAAATTAATAAACACCGGCCATCTGGATTCCACTTGCTTTCTATCTTAGCAGCTGTATTTTGATCCTGAAGGAATAGTTTTAAGTTTTCTCTATTTTTTTTTTAGTTTTGTTTTTTCCATATGAAAGAGATCTCACTAACATATTCAAATCTTCAAACAACTCTTGTTTTCAAACCCTGTTTTTTTTTTATGTCCCCCAAAAAAGTTTATCTTGTAGCATGTTTTTCCTAACAACAATGCCATGTATCAGTATTATACGTTAAGTCATCCCTGCACAAATATACATTGTCCAGTGTTTATCTTTTTCTATTACAAAGATATCACTGAGCTATTCTGTACTACTGTAACCGACATGAGAATGCATTTCTGTTAATGCTTCACAGGGTTGCATTAACCAATTGCGAGCACTTTGCACTCTACGTTTTGACATATTTATTTAAACTGTTCTACCTAATCAGCCTAATTTGACATGCTAATGCCGTTGAGTACTATGCAGCTATGAAAGCACTTGTTTATACACTACAAGTTGAGACAAAACTGGGCATGGGGGTCTATGGAATTGCTGTATTTGTCACCATATTGACGTCACCACCATTTTCATTCCTGCAGTGCAAATGGACAGCCTTATTTACGTTCGAATGTACAGTACACTGAATAAGGAGGAGGTCCTGCTTGGTTGTTATTTTTTAAACACTAAAAGAGAATGCATAATATCTGTAAAGATGGCAATATCTGCGGTTGCAGCCTTAAATTAAATTTTTTTTTTTTTTTTTGAGATCTGTGAGGTTGCCACTTTGCAATAAAACCTTGTGGCAAACAATAGCTTGTATTTGTTCTTTCTGTTTTATTATTTTAGTGAAGTTTAGGAATTTGGGCATGCATGTTTATTTATTAATTTCTGTTTTATTATATTTACTCATTATAACTATATATAGTGCATCTAAAAATTTTATGTTGTAGGTTTTTTGTTATATAATTTAAAGTGAAACTTGTTCAAGATTGATTGCATGTAAATTGAAATATTTCAAGTCCTTTTTTTGTTTTCATTTAGATTATTATGGTTTACAGCTTATGAAAATCCAATGTCTTAAAATATTGGCATGTTTAATTTAGACTTTGAGTAAATTACTATTTATACAGTATAAATACTGGGTATTTCTTGGTGTAGTTCAGTACATGGGAAGGCTGCTCCACAAGGAGGATAAGCCACAGAAGATCATTGCCAATTGGGCTGATTCACAGACTGCTGTATTCAAGCATATTCTTGGAAAGTTCACTGGAAGGGGAAAATGTGTTAGGAAAATGTGCACAGGCAACAGGGATGACCACAGGTTTAAGAGGATTGTAAAGCAAAGCTAATCCAAGAACTTGAGACAGAGAGAACTTCACGAGGAGTGGAGTAAGGCTAGAGTCAGACAACTTTAGAAATGAACATTTCTAAAATAAAGCCACCCCTTAACCAGAGACAACATCAGAAGTGTCGTTCCTGGGCTAAGGAGAAAAAAAAAACTGTTCTCAATGGTTCGAAGCCTTTTTTTTTTCTTTTTTTTTTGCATTTTATTTGGAAATCAAGTCCTAGAGTCTGGAGGAAGAGTGGAAAAGTACAGAATCCAAGCTGCTTGAAGGCCAGTGTGAAGTTTCCACAGTCAGTGATGATTTGGGGTGCCATGTCATCTGATGGTGTTGGTCCACTGTGTTTTATCAAGTCCAAAGTTAATGCATCATTGTATCAGGAGATTTTAGAGCACTTCATGCTGACAAGCTTTGTGGAGATGCTGATTTTCCAGCAGGATTTAGCACTTGCCCACAGTCCCTACCACTGAACTACCACTAAATGGTTGGCTGACCAGGATATTACTGTGCTTGATTGGCCAGCCAACTCACCTGACCTGAGCCCCATAGAAGATCTATTGTGTATAGAAAGAGAACACTCAACTCAAGAATACAGACAAGCTGAATGCTGCCATTGAAGCAACCTGGTCTTCAGTAGCAGTGCTGTATACAGTCTTTCAGTAATTTGTGCTAAAGGAGCCTCAACCAGGTATTGAGTGCATAAATTAACATTCTTTTCATTCTTTTAACATTAATATTCCCCAAAATTTGAGATGCTGAAAATTATTTCGTATTTTATATATACTGTATATATAAACTTTCTGGAGCTACTGCAATTATTTTTTATCAGTAATATGGTTTGCTCATACATCATTGCATAAGCCTGTAGTGTTACTATAGTGTTATATCTTTGCATAGTGTAAACTGAACACAACATAACTTATTTTTGTTGTCAGGTATGTCTGTTTTTCTTGATGTTACCATATATCATGTGGTATGATATTAATTTAATTAGCCACCCGTCCATATTCATGTGCTTCAAGAAGATCTGTGAAAATGCTACGAGTCCTCGAGCTGAACTGGGCTTGAAGCCAGGGGCTGCTTCTGCCTTTGGAGAATTTGATCTGCCGGTAGCGAGCAATCCTCTGCCGCTTGGTGCTATTTATGGCCAACATGCTTTTGTGTCTTGTCATCGTTGTCCACAAATGGCAAAACTGAACATGCCTCCAAAGAGCTGCGAAAGGGAGGCCTGCTTGAGCAGCTTGGGCACTGTTTCAAGGAGTGTTTTTCACACTTGTGAATGGTGGCAATAAACAAAGTGGTGTATTTAAATGCACATAACTCTGCTTCATAATTGAAAATCAGGGTCAGTGCTTAGTCAGTCTACTTGTAAAAATTACATGATGATTACGCTAGCGGCTGAATTTTTAGATCATGGGTAAAAATAGAGTACAAATTGTATTGGAATTAAAGCCATGCTAAGAATATAGTGTTTTGGTAGAGTAGACTGTGACTGCCATGACTGTTGTCTCAAAAGATCAGGAACTTTCTAGAAGTGCTTATGCAACTAGCCAAGCTGTAGCCCAGACACATGGAGTAGGACTTGATTTGACCCATGGCTTTCTGTATGAGAAATGATATAAAAATCCTTTTATCTTAAACACTTTAATGACTGTTTTTTATCACCAATGGTTTAGTCCGTTGGTATTTTGTTGGTAGACAGGTTTCTGAGTGTTTTAATATAATATGTGCAGTGAAACTACTTTCATCAAATAAAAAGGAGAAAAATAATGTTTGAAAATAGTTGTACAATATTTAAAAAATAAAATAAAGATGTTATATCCATCAATTTAATACATCATCAGGTAGAGCTTTTATGTGCTTGAAACAAAAGGCTTTTATGTTGTCCTGCATCTGTTTGAACAAGCGGCTGAAAATAAACAAGTGACCTCGCCTTGCTCTCTCCTTGCTATGAAAAAGGCTGTGCCCTCTGAGAGGCTGTGTGGTGTGAGCACAGGTCGCAATAACTATTGCAATGTTTACAAGAAAGTCAGTGGTGTGCGGACTTGAGTCCAAACACTCAAGATTTTTTTTTTCATTCTATCCAATTTCAACAGAGCAGACGAGTAAGAGGAATAGTAAGACAGTAGCTGACAGTGTTCAGATCATGGATGATGGAGGCCTAATTAGAGATGCTCACCTAGAACATGATTTTTTTTTTTTTGCTGATTTGTTTCCCCAGTAGCTCTGTATAATGGCAAATGACAGCCGGTCATCTGTATGTCTACAACCAAATGTAGTAGTTTTAATCCCTCATTCTGTGCATTAGTAACATGCTATGAGAATGTTTATTTGCAGAGAAACATGATCCATGCTGGGAAAATTGACACTCCAGAGTCACAAGATTAAACCCTTGTGCAAAGTTACTCAATGTGTTATTACAGAGGATGACAGCTGGGGTGAGGCCTAAATGATCTTATTTTGTTTTGTTGCAGTTGATGTTTATTGTCAGTCCAGTGTAAAATTGACATATGAATGTTTTATTATTATTATTATTATTATTATTATTATTAGGCCAATTAGATTTTTTTTAATCATTTGCACAGTATGTTGGGACAAACAGTATGGACGTCAAAATGCTTATAGTGAGGCTTAGATAAAATGCTTACATGCTTTACCTAAATGCTTTACCTAAGGCTCAGGTTATACAAAACCTACACACAACACAAGTACGGTAATTCCTGACCTAATTTAAACAAACAAGATCAAAATAGAATAAAATAAGTACGATGCAAAACATAATACAAGTAAGTGGCAAACCATGGCATTGTGCTCAAGTAAGATGTAAAATAATTAGCTTTAGCCTTGAGATTATGCTTGCCAAGAAGTGACTCTGTCTATGTTAGTTAATTCTGCAAATACCTGATATCAGTTATTGTGTACTAAATACTTTATATCATGGTCTTCTGTTATGCATACTCTATAACAGAGCTAATTATAAGTTAATGAAGTTTACAAATAAACAGCATGTGATTGAATCACTATAACTCAGACTGATGAGCAAATATTACATCACATCTCATTACTATATTGGTAGAGGAGGCTTAAAGAGATAAGACTCTGTGTTAGTGCTCAGAATGCCCAGTCTCCTGGGGTGCTTAGTCAAATCTGATTCTGAGCTCTGAGCCCACTAAGTCCAGTAGGATATATGTGACAGACATGGCCTCTTTCTTCTTCAATAATTTCAGTGTGAGAAATCTGTGGATTTCACTCTCACTCACTCACTCATTATCTATACCGCTTAATCCTGTATTCAGGGTCACGGGAGGCCTGGAGCCTATGCCAGGAGACTTCGGGACAGGGTGCCAATCCATCGCAGGGCACAGACACACATACACTCACTCATTCACACACTACGGGCAATTTGGGAAAGCTCGTAGTGTGTGTCTGTAGGAGGAAACCGTGGGAGTCTGTGGGAGAACATGCAAACTCCATGCACACAGAGACGGGAAACGAACCTGGCCGGGGATCGAACCCGGACTCTGGCGGTGCAAGGCGACAGTGCTAACCACTACACCACCGTGCCGCCCTGTGGATTTCAGTATAGATGATAATTTTGAGAAAATAACCCTGGGTATTTATTACACTTGTGTATACACCACCATTCACATGTGACTACCGTCTGTTCTTATATTTGTCTGATAACCAAAACATCAAACAAATGCTCCAGTTGTTTTTTTTTCCTGTTGCACCTAAAAAAGAACATTATTAAAATGCACTGACTGATTACATATTCTAATATGAAAATAAACAAATAATAATATTTGGCTAACAGAAATTGTGTTTTTTTTATTGTGTTGGGCTAAGCTGTGCAGTCTTATTATGTAGTTTTATATGCTTGAGATGCCACCTAGTGTTAATACTGCAAACATTTTATGTTGTAATTCATACAAACATTTCAGGCCCACATCAGGCAACATAGTAGAGAGAAGAGCCAAATTTCTTGATACTTTTTTCTGTTTTAGTGTTCTATAAATAGAGTTCCTTGTAAATCTGTGCTTCTGAAACGAGATAAATAGCTCACCGCAATGTCTTTTAGTGTAGTTAAAGGGCAGTGGTAACTTTGTAGTAAGGTTCACAGCTAGTGTTCATACATAATTGTTATTAGAGAAAACTGCTTTGTAGATGTAACTTGGCAACCTTCCAGCACTTCAGAGAAAGCTCATTCCTCAAGTTTCACATCTAGATAACTAATTTATTCTTCTTGATTTAAAAAATCTAAACTACACGCAAATTGCCCTCTGGATAAGGTTAAAGCTTCTTTGTCAAAATATAATAATAATAATAATAATAATAATAATAATAATAATAATATAATTATACAGTGCGTAGACAGTACGAAATGGAAGTTTGGACACGCCTTCTAACACCATGGTCTTTTCTGATTTTTATTTCTTTCTATGCTGTAAGACAATGCCGAAGGCATCCAAAATATGCAGTAATCTCCTTTGAACAGTTGATATAGAGATGTGTCTGCTACTTATACTCTGGTGATTTTTGGAGTGATAGCTCTAAATGAACTTCTTCTCTGCAGCAGAGGTAACTTTTGGTTTTGCTTTCATGAGCGCCAGATTCGTCATGGTGCTTGATGGGTTTTGAAAATGCACTTGACAATACTGACAATATATTTAGAAGCTGTGTTCAAACTTTTGACTGGTTTTGTATTTAATGTCTACAGAATTTCATTAAAAAAGGATTTTGCTTTTCTGCTAGTAGACCACCCCATTTAAAAAAGCAGTTAACATAATAATTTATAATATTATCTGTAATAATAACCGCACAATATAAAAAGTTGTGTATAACCAGCTAGGATGCTATCTGGTCACTCAATGTAGTTGAGTTGTTAAAAACTTAGTAATGCTATCTGACGCTGATGCTTGGACAGCATGTCTCAGTTTTAAGTTCCTTAAATACTTGCATAAGAATCTGCCAAATAAATAAACATAT
>JAAGKR010003971.1:0-67238 GCA_011419295.1 Clarias macrocephalus | reverse complement strand
GCACCCAAAGCATTTTAACACCACGAACCTCATCAGACATTTGAAGGTTAGTCACGTAAAGGAACACGAGCAGTTTTCAAAGTTGTCTAGCGCTAAGAAAGCAGGAGAGTTCAGCAACTCACGCACCGCTGCTCACTCAGCTGTCGGTAATTCTCCTATCTCACCTACGTGGTTTCGCTCGGTGGCCGTAAGTATGGTTCATCATGATTCACCGCGAGTTTTGGCGCCGTGATTACGTTTCCATCTTTCCGCGCGAAAAACTAAACATTAAATTAAAAATTTTATATGGTTTTTTTTTTTTTTTTTTTTTTTTTTTTACATGTTTTTAAACATGAAAAATTAAACATGTTTAATTTTTTGGCGGTCCTCGCGGATGCCTGCAGGCCTTGCAGAACTTCCGGCGACTCACGTCCTACTTGGGTGTTATTTTATTTAATTTTATACAGTCTAAAGGAAAGTTGTATTTGTCAAGCTCTAAGCTGTCCCCAATTACTAACCAAGCACAGGCTGCTATGTTTTAAGTTGACGTGTTGCACATGTTGCTTGCCAATAAATACAGTTTTCTAGTTTTCAGCTTCTAGTGATTGGAGATCGGTGATTGGCTCCAAAAACCCTGATCGGAGCACCCCTAATTGCTTTATACGCACATGACATTTAACGAACACCACGTTAAACCATATTGCAATGCATATTGAATACATCTAGTAGTTTTTTTTCTTCTTTTTTAACTCCTGTACTTGTACGAAGTACAGCTGCTCAAAAGAATTCAGATAAAAAATTGAGATATCAAATCTAATCGAAAAATCTAAAATTTTATTGAACTGAATAAACAGTTTTTCTGCACAGATTCACAGCTCTAGTGAGAGCGAAGATTTTATATTCCCAATGTAGAAAGTTAAAAAAGTTGCTGCAAGTCTGAGCTAAAATATTCATTTTAGCATTTAGTTGTTTTTTTTCAGCGAGACAGAGAGAGAGAGAGAGAGAGAGAGAGAGAGAGATTGTTATGACTGATGTGCTGCTGTTTTTATTTTGGCTCCATTACATGTAAAAGATACAACTGACCTTTTTCCCTTCGCCATACACTTCTTCTTTTTCTTCTTCTTATTCAGTGTTAAATTTACCCAAATCCAGAACTCTCATCAGATTTTTTCACTTATACAGACTCATAATAATCTCCCTATTGTAGTAAATTAAACATAATAATAATAATAATAATAATAATAATAACAACCCGCTGTCTGAATTCAGAGCGGAGCATCAAAGCACCTTTCTGTGACGCAGCTCATCTTCTCCTGTCTTAAAAAAGTGGTTTTATGCTTTTGTCAATATAACACTTTTATTTATTTATTTATTTTAACTCTCCAAAGCTTGATAATACTGATTCAGTATGTGATTTGTAATTACACCTACACATAAAAGAAAAAAAAAAAGGATGCAATTAGATTAAAGACACACACAACTCTAACATGTCATGTAACACATTCCTCTCTCTACAAGCTTCTACAGATAGAGATATCTTCCTTTCTTCTGATAACGTTCTCTCTCTCTCTCTCTGTCACTCACATTCCTCCTCCGCAGATGACGAGGTCGACAACCAGCAGAACGGCACGATAGGGAACGACACCCCGAGCTCTGGCACCGATGCGTCTGCATCCAAACAGAAGGGAAAGTTCTCCAACCTGGGTAAGATCTTCAAGCCCTGGAAATGGAGAAAGAAGAAGGAAAGCAGCGAGAAGTTCAAGGAGACGTCCGAGGGTACGAAAAAAACGAGTTTCCAGTTGCTTTGCAATACTTCTTAGCTTTTTAAAGAATGTCATTGTGAATCCAGAACTGCAGTCCAATAACGTCATTGCTTTGTCCGTTTATTCACACTCTGGTCCGTTTTTTAACAAGCTAGATAAAAGTATCCAAAGTAGTTCTCGAATTTGTTTCTAAGAAATAATAAAATGCCCGGTCAATACCATGAAACTACTGTAGAAACCAGCTTGTATAATAGAGCTATGCAATTTTGTTTTTTTTTTTGTTCCTTGATAATTCAGTATTCTGTTCGAAACTGATCAACTTTTTTTTTTAATTACTCTGGTAAACTTGTGCACATTAAATGGTCCTAAAATGGCAAAATTTCTTAAATAAACCTGTTTTTGGCTGGTGCCTATCACAGGAGATTTAGTGCTCGGGATGGGGTACACGATACAGGGGCCAATCACACACTACGGGAACTAATTTGGGAACTACAATTAGCCTAATGTGCATGTCTATGGACTGTGGGAGGAAACCGGAGTACTTGGAGGAAACCCACCAACCACGGAGAAGAACATGCACACAGACTCCCAGAAGGGAATTGAACCCGGACCTCTGGGTCACATGCTTAACACATCCTCAATAGTTGAAGCTCATTTAGATCTCACAATGTTATTTTCTGTTCATGTCAATCATGATCACTCCATTATATATTTCGTCTTGGTGTATACAAGACGAATAAATAAATATATATACATGCGTTTATTATAGATTTCCTCTAAATTCAGAATTAATTGTCATTTGTGTGTCTATTGTGAAACAGTGCCTGTGTTGCATACCTTCAGTACAAGTTTCTTAGGAAAGCAATTGGTGACAACCGTCCGATTGTGCAAGGTTGCACAGCCAGTACTCTTTCAGTGCAGAAAGCTTATCATGGCATCAAGTGACATGTCTTTCATTTTTGTGCTCAAGCAGGCAGGAGTGACTTTTATACATAAAAGAAAAAACAGAACCACTGTCTTCCATGTTAAGGTTGCAAGGTGTTTTTTCCCTTTCTCTAAACACTCTATCTATCTATCCATCCATCTTATCTTATCTTATCTTATCTTATCTTATTTGTCTTCTCCGTTTTGTCAGTCCTGGAGAGGAAAATTTCAATGCGGCGACCCCGACAGGAGCTGATAGACAAAGGTGTACTAAAGGAAATCTCTGAGAATGGTACATCAGCTTTCAGGAGACATTACACACCCATGATCTTATAATTAGTCAAGCTTTTCTATAGTTGCCTTGATAATTCTATATAATAACTACTTTGCTTGTACAATTTCATTCTAGACTTCAGATACAGAATTTTATTTTCTCAATAGTGTCCACTAATTTTAACATACTTTTCTGTGTGTTGCAGAAAACGCAAAAATTCCCTCAGTAAAGAATGGCCACGTATCCGGGGACCAGGGGTCAGAAGTGGGGTCGGAGGTCAAGTACAGGCCACATGGCGAGGACGGAAAGAGTTCTCTGGCGCCAGAGCCCGAGCGTCGAAGTCGTTTACCGTCTGGCAACCGGCAGCCCCTAGACGTGGACGCGCGGACACGCATCCCGTCGGACTCCGAGAAGCGAGAGCGAGATGACACGAGGTACCGCGACCGGAGGGACGACCATCGCGAGCGCAGAGACGAGAGAGGGGATCGAGGGAGAAGGGACGACAAAGAGGACCGGGAGAGGCGAGACAGACGAGAGGACCGCGATTCGCGAGGAGAGTGGAGGGACAGGAGAGACAAAGATGTGAAAGCGGACAGGGAGTATAAGAGGGACGATCGGGACGAAAGAGAGAGGAAGGATGGAAAAGAGCGACGGGATGATCACGACAGGAAGGAGGAACATCCGCGGCGCGACGACAGAGACAGGAGGCCCGAGATCGACAGGAGGGACGATCGAGAAAAAAGGAAAGACGACAAGGAGAGACGGGAGGAGCGGGAAAGGTACGAGGAGCGAGACAGGAGAGAGGACGTCGCAAGGAAAGACATGAGGAGGCTCGAGCTGCCGAAGCTGACCAGACCTCAGTCCGAGATGGATATGAGAAGTGCGTCTGACGCGGGACAGAAACTGCGGCCCGTCTCCGAATCTGACCAGAGGAGCACGCTGCCGCGATACACACCCACTCAGGACGACCTCAGGGCACGCACAGGTGAGGCAACACACACCACACACTTTACTGCCTTTGTTATTTCATGTCATACAGTATCTATGATTATTTCACAGGTGAGGGAGATAAAATGCATTAAGTCATGTTTGTGTGTCTACGTTTGTGCTTCTTCTCTTCATCGTGCTGCACATTTGTTTTAGGACGTTTAAAATGTACAACGTGATCATCAGTCAGATAAACTCTACAACCCAAATTCCAGAAAAGTTGGGACAGGGTTTTTTTTTTGTTTGTTTGTTTTTTTAATAAAATGAAAAGTAAATGTTTAAACAGAGATTTTTTTTTTTGCACAAAATGAGCTCATTGCAGTGTTGTAGATGATTGACGTTGAGGGCGTGTATTCACAAAGCTTCTTAGGATACTCTGAGTGCTCTTATCTTAGCTTAAAAAGTCCTAGCTGGGAGTCCTAGACTAAAAGTGATTTAGGAAACTTCTGAGAGCAACACTGTGTACGGAAAATCTGTGTAACCTTCATCCTAGTGAGGAGGTGTGGCTGACCCTGTTGCTAGGGATGACTCAGCAATTCTACGACTGTGATTGGTTGATTAAAACATTTTGTAAAAGTCTTAAAATGAGCTCTTTGTGTGATTTGAATATATGATTATAGAATTAACGAATAGACGTTATAGAATAGACGTTGTATAATCATGCATGCAGGCTACTATGGAAAGTTTCTGTTATAGACTCAATATCTTAAATATAGTAACTACTGTGTGGAAATTGGTTGCTTCAAAAGTAGACACATTTTCAACATTTAATTAACTTTAAGTTCATTAAACTTACATTTATTTACCATACTGATTTTATTACTGGCTCAGCTTTTACTAATTTACTGTTCATGACTACAGGACGGTCTATTAAGTTAAGCACTTTGGATTGTATGTAGCCAACAATCCAAGAGAGATGGAGGCAAGAACAAGAAAACCAAATTGGACAGAAGAGCATTGTTTACTTTTAGCTTTAGGTTCAGTGTTTGGTGAATATTTCTTCTTTCAGCCATTTTGTCTTCTGCTATAGAAACTCCTAAGCATTTTAAAAATCCTCCTTTCTACTCTTAAAAATTTTTCCCTTAGGAGCTAGGAGTTTTTAGGGCTAAGACGTTTTGTGAATCATTTTTATCTTTACTAAGATTTAGTCCTAAATTTAAGAGGAAATTCTAAGAAAATGTCATATTTCTAAGGATTTTCTTAGAATTTCGTCACTAGGAGCGCTTAAAAAGCTTTGTGAATACGCACCCTGATGTCAATTAACTTGGCTTAATCTTTTCAATATTTCTAATACCTGTTGCCCCCGTCCTAAATGTTTTTTTTTTTTTCATTTTAGTGGATAGAAGTATAAAATTTCTCAGTTTAAACATTGAACATTGTTCTAATTTGAATAAAATATTGGCTCATGCGATTTGAAAGTCTTTTAGTTTTCATTTAATAAAAAAAAAAAAAAAAAACGTCCCAACATTCCCGGAATTCGGGTTCTATTTAATTTAACTATAATGATCAAAACAACAAATAAAAGCGCACACGCACAGACACACACCAAGTAAAGTGGTTTCTTGAACCAAGTAAAGGTGGAAGCGACCTTCTCTTGGTTGCCAGGTTGCGTTCCCCCATAATTTGGTCAGTATAATACTTTTTTTTTTTTTAAGTTATTCACGATAAGTTTCATGCAGAATTACCCCTAATAAATGCATCTGTGTGTCCATGTGTTTGTCTGCGTGTCTGTACGTTCTGTCTGTCTTTGTGGTAGCCTCTATGGGCATGCGTTTCACTCCCGCCTCCGAGTCAAAGGAGCAGCAGCAGCCTCCGCCCAAACAGGCCATCCTTCCCCCAAAATGGCTGATGTCCACCACTGAATCTGGACAGGCCTCGTCCCCATCATCTTCCTCGTCCTCCTCGTTGTCGTCGTCCTCCTCATCCTCGGCTCCGCCCATTGCCAAGCCGCCTCCTCGCACCGTCTCTCTATTGGTGGACAACACGTCTCGTCAGAGTTCACTCCCCGCAGTGTCGATGAGGAATCAGGACCAGCCACATTCTGCCCCGGATCAGACTGCGCCCGGTACTGCTCCCACTCCTGCCCCTGTTCCTGTTTCCATTCCCACTCCTGCTCCTACGCCTGCTGCCGCTCCCGCTTCTGCCCCAGCTCCCACTTCCACTCCCACTCCTTCCCCTGCTCCCGCCACATCCGATGCCCCTGTACCTGTCAAGATGCCACCTGTTCCCCCTCCCAAACCTACCAACCGTAACAGTACATTAATCCTACAAGGTGAGCCATGTCTGCTTAACGCTTTTTTTGTACTGCATTCCTTCAAATAGCTCAAAACCTACAGCTGATGATCGTTTGCTTTTTACCGAGGTATGTGTGCGTGTGCGCGTGTGTGTTTGCTTTAAGTGTAAGAGTTAAAAATGTGCACCGCATGTTTAGGTCCTGGACGTAAGAGGAAAGAGTTTTTTTTTTAATTATTATTATTATTAGCTATCTGTGTTTACATTTGAACTTTGGTTCGAGTTTCTTTCCCAAGGCATCATCAGAACAATTAGCATATAAACAGTCCTTAATTATTACAAATACAGCATACTGTAGGAAATAAAGAACATGGTGTCAATTTACAAATTTTGCAAATCCTTTTAAAGACATGAACACATTACACTCCATGCGACTGCTACTACAATTTTATGTAATGCTTTCGAGCAGACATGAGCAATAGTGATGCGACGGGTTTGAACGAGTTTCTACTGGGCGCAAAGCATGGAAAAAACCTCAGTAGGTTATGTACAGGAGACAGAAATGAGTAGTTACCTCTAAGTCTTTTGGCCTGAGTTGGTCGCTCAGAAGATATGAGAGGTGAGCTGCTCATTCTGTTCATCGTACGTTCTTAGCTGCATGTCCTGAGTCTGCTTATTGAAAATGTAACATTTTATTTTATTTCTGATCAAAAGAGCATAATGAACTAAATGACTCAGAAAGAGATTCGTCCATTTTGATGAATGAGATTTAAAGAAGAAACCAAGTCACTAAAATGATCCCAACTACTGAGCAAACTGAACTACTGTAAGATGGCTGCTCACTTGATTAGCCAGGTAAATTTTCAGAATAAGAGTCCCAATCAAAAACTGACTATTCTTACATAAAACTTAGTTCCATATGTCATAGTTTTGAAATCCCCAGAATGTAGACAATAAATCTCAAAAGAAGGTGATCCCAGACTTTTGAGCGGTTGTGTACGTCCATAAATTTCTATAGAAGGAAGCTTCAACCCAACCAGGAGTACATACTTTTGTTCCTTCTGTTCTTCTAAATCATAATGTTTGTTTCTAAATGTTACTGTTTGTACTGTGTGTGAGTGTGTTTCATTAGAGGTTATTAATAAGGTTGGGTTCCAGAGAACGTTTAAGCACACATCACAGATAGGCGTACGCGTTCAGTTGCGATCCGCAAGTACAGAGAATCAAACTTCCTGTTCGAAGATTCATTACAACAACATTTGATCGAC
The DNA here is from genome assembly GCA_011419295.1 of Clarias macrocephalus. NCBI lineage: Eukaryota > Metazoa > Chordata > Actinopteri > Siluriformes > Clariidae > Clarias > Clarias macrocephalus. The sequence goes on along the minus strand of JAAGKR010003971.1, from coordinate 59,811 downwards.
TTTTCAGAACTGGAAATGCTGGCTTGAGACAGGCACAGGATGCATATTTCTGCAAGGAATGCTTGAGTGAAACAGATGGTTAAGCATGTGCAGAGAACAATACAGGTGTCTGTGGCAAGTGTGAGGGCAGGTATGGGCTTGTCTCTGCCAGGTGTGGGCTTTTCCCTCTCCCTCTTGTTTGTGCTGATGATCTACACACACACACACGTCTTTTATACGCACCTGCTAATGGTGTGCATGCAAGCGTGCTACACAGGCGATGCAAAAAAGTGAAACGTTACTGTTCGTACAAAACAATGCTCAGTCTCAATCAATGTGTTCAAGGTTGATGGAAATCTTTGCATTTCGATATGATCTGTTTTACACCTTGTACAGGAATTCTCCGCTAAATAAAGTCTGCGAGTCTAAAGGTCACCTAGTGAAGAGGTTACATGCGTAGTGTTTTTTCGCAATACACTAAGCATGGCGTCACCTTAAATGCTGGTTTAAGTGAGGCTATTTCGAATAGAAATTACGTTTTTTAAAATTCTATTTCAAGTTTTATTTTTCACGTGCACGGTATGATATGCTTACAGTGCTGTGAAAAAGGCAGGTTTGGACAGCTTTTATCATTCAAAACCTGCATTTGTACTTACTCAGGTTGTCACTCACTCATCTTCTAAAAGTAAAGCCTTTATTTTGTCACATATACATTACAGCAGAGTGAAATTCCTTCTTCACATATCCCAGAGCGCAAGGTCAGCCATGGTACAGCGCCCCTGGAGCAGTTAGGGCCCAACTTCTTCACATATCCCAGCGTAACTGGGGTCAGAGCGCAGGGTCAGCCATGGTACACCGCCCCTGGAGCAGTTAGGGCCCAACAATGGCAACCTGGCTGAGCTGGGAATTGAACCTGGGAATTGAACCGCCGACCTTCCTATCAGTAACTCAGTGCCTTAGCCCTCTGAGCCACCACCGCTTAATCCTGTATTCAGGGTCACGAGGGGGCCTGGAGCCTATCCCAGGAGACTTGGGGCACAAAGCGGGGTACACCCTGGACAGGGTGCCAATCCATCTCAGGGCACACACACACACACACACTATGGGCAATTTGGGAACGCCAATTAATCTAACCTACATGTCTCTGGACTGTGGGAGGAAACCCCCCAACCACGGGGAGAACATGCAAACCCCATGCAGGCAGAGATGGGAATCTAACCCGGACCCTGGTGGTGCAAGGTGACAGTGCTAACCACTACACCACAATGTGGAAAAAAGAGGAGAAGGGGCAAATACTTTCACAGCACTGTATACGCCTGTTTTAATAAAGATAAAAATGAAAGAAGTTGGGATAGAATATACAAATTTACAGATTCACAAAAGTTTCAAATAAAATAGAATGTGAGACTTGTTTTAAACTTCCCCCTAAGAAGAATAAACCTACTGATCTGTCCGTTCATCTTCGAAAGTGCTAAGTCTACTTTTCCTTTTCTTAGAATAAGCCATGCTGTGTCAAGCCTTCAGTTCTGTTTCTTTAGCACACACTGTCTATACACGCCAAACTATCGCATTCATTGATTGGTTCTGTTAAGTGATGCGTATAGCCACGCCCATCACTTACATTCTAATTTTATTTTATTCTTTACACATAATATAGATTTGTTTTTTTACAGGTAATTTTTTTTCTAACTTGTAAAAAAATACTTTCATACTTTATATCCTTATTGAAAACTCTTATTTAAAAATTATCATCGGCAGTCATATAGGAATTTTACTTTATCATACTGTGTGTGTGTCAAATAAATTTTTAACCATCACTCGGACCAGATCAAGACCGCAGCCCAGCCATTTAGTGCTGACTGATGTAGTAGATCTAATCCACACTTTTTTCTTGGAAGAATAATTGCGAGTTATTCCTGATGGTGAAGAACTTGTCCTTGTACTGGGTCAACACTGAGTCGTACACCTGAAGCTGCCTTCAAAGTTTGCACTAATAGCGTGTAGCAACTTCACCACCAACGAAAACTCAGCTTCCTTATACCACGGCTTCAAGGGACTATAGGTATTGGTAGAGTCGAGAAGACCACCATCTGAAAGATTGTGCCTCTAGCTGTCAACAGGTATTCTCCATTCCTGCTTCAGGGATGTACAGTGTGAACAGAAATGTAGCAAGAAAGGTCTTTGTGAATGGCCCATGCTTTACTTTCTCGTGGAGGTCCCTGTGGCCAGCAAGAGAGCATAAACTGTGAACAACACTCACACTGATATGCAAAGTCTGAGGTGACCATGAGCAAGTGTTTGAAGGGAGTTGAAAAGGTAGGAGGTTATTGCAATGGGCAGGTAGCTTGGGTCCCTGGGGTGCTTTTTTTTTTTGGGTACAATAACCGAAGCAACAAGACCATCCTTCCAACCTGTACTGTAGGACTTTACTGTAAAACAGCCTGATTGTTTACCAGGGGTTTGGGTATTGTTACATGGATGGTCATTGTCATATGGCCCAGCTGTGGCGAGAACGTTTTCTGGAACATAGGGGAGCTGATGGCGCATGGTTTAGGATACAAATATAACGTGAAGAAGCAAGTAAGTGTACAGCTTAGAACTCTCAACCCCACTGCCTCGATCTATTTCTCTTTAGCCGCAACATTACCCAGGCATGCTAAAGCTCAGACTCCTCTGTCCTGGACCAGACGGAGATGGCAGACTGAACGTGGTGCTTATCCCTCTCAACCCAGCTATCTCTGTCGCCCCCAGGCTTATCCAGGTGCCGCGCCCTCTGTTCCTCCCCATGCCACCAAAAAAAATAAAAAAAGCAATACTCCTCTCCAGACCCAGATCATGCATGCGGTTTGTCTCGGCGGTCCTGTTCCAAAATGCACAAGACGTTGCTCTCCTCTCCTACATACACAGAGGGTTAGTTTAATACATTCACAGGCTTAGATCGGTTTCACTTAGCTTATAAAGGAGAGATGTCAGGAGCTTCTTTTGCATTGGGATAAGACCTAGGAGTGAGACCGAACTAACATCCCATGATCCTCCTCCACGGCTAAAAAATGCACCATGTTCACACTCATCACTACATTACATACATCAGTGTGTAATTTGTTTATATCATTATTTTGTCCCTGGATGTGTCCAGCATGGTAGAGTACCAATCATTGTCATGCTTCAATTTTAATCCCACATACTTGATAATTCTCTAACAATTGTGTACACCATTAATTTCTCGTTCGTCCCAGGTACTAACAAGTACATTAATTATATAACTAGAATTATTTGCCAATAGTTATGAATTATATTTTCAGTGTTCCAAAGTGTAAAACTCTATCTTTTTCAACACGGCAGACACACCCCCACCGCTGGTAGTCTCGAACCCAGTTCCCGCCAAGCGCTCTCCCCCGATTCCGCCTGCGAGGAGGGTGCTCATCCCCAAACGCAACTCGGAAGAAGCCTCGTCCAGTCAGGCCGAGCCTCCCGCCAGAAGTTCCTCCCCCAGCCAAGCAGAAGATACCAAACAACCCAGCTCTCCGGCCGATGCGGTCTCTCCGCCGCCCTCGCACATCCCTCCGTCTCCGCCAGGTATCGCTGTGGATCCTCCGAGCCCCACCACCGAGCCGCCGAGCCAGCCTCCATCCGTACCGCTGCACATCCTGATCCAGCGAGCACTCGCCAGCCCCAACCCCCGTTAACCCCAACCCCCACCCACATGGCAATCACCGAGCTCACTCACTGCTGTTCGAGCCGCCGCCAGAAATCATAGTCGAGACGAGCGGTCGGCGTTCACTTCCCGTCACCATCGAGCCCCTTAGACTGTAAGACTTGTATATCATTTACCCATACAATACATGTTTTTTTGCTTTCTTCTCTCCGCACAACATGCTTTTTCCGTTTCTCGCAGGCCTGAGGATGATGATTTTGACATTGAAGAAGAGATGCAAAAGCTGCAACCTCGTCCTCCTCCTCCATCACGGCAAACCCTGCCACCAGAGCTGGAGACAGGGAGCAGGCTGGGGTTTGTGGGAGACCACGCTGTCATGGTCATCTTTGAAGATTCGGACAGCGACTCAGACGGACCCATTCAGTACAGAGACGATAAGGAAGACGATGATGAAGAGGACGAAGAAGTGCCCACAAGTACGATGCACCAATTCCGGTTCATTCATGCAGTTTTGTTTTGTTTTCCCCCACCTGTTGTAGCAGTACATGTTACTGGGGTACTTTAACTTTAATGCACAAATCAGCGAGAGGCTCTTTTTCCTGATCGCGGTTTTGTCTTTTCTAGCTGGTCTAGCGGGCAAAGTGAAACGAAAAGATACCCTGGCTCTAAAGCTGGAGAAACAGCAGGAAAGGGAGGAGAAGCAGGGACAAGACATCGCCTGGAAGAACCGCGAGCAGTGGGAGGAAGTACGCAACAAGATCGGCTCCGCCCTGACACGGTATGTACGCCGTGTGTGTGTGTGTACACAGATTGTTATTACATAATAAATAAGCATATGATTGAGCATGAAGGCATGTTGACGTGTTAAAGGTTCCATATCATATCATTTATCCTATCGTTTTCAGGAGACTGAGTCAGAGACCGACACAGCAAGAACTCGAGCAGAGAAACATCCTGCTAGGTCAGTATACCGACTAGCTTCAGCGCCGTGATCACTTAGTCTAAAGTTCTTTAATTAAACACTCTCTCTTTGCCCTTTAAAGTACAACATCATCAATCCTTTCCAGACATGCTTTCATAGTGTGCTTTAATTATGTATAAGCCCATTAAACAGACCATTGTGAAGTGAACTTAATCCTTATCCATACTTCTGTAAGCAAGGAAAGGATGAAAAAGTTCTGTTTGCACTTTTACGGCCGAATGTTTAGAGGTGCCGTATTGGATCAGTGCAGGCTTGTAAATGACAAAAAAATAATAATAATAATATTCCTACTGTAGTTCCTCTTCATCCACTGCTTGCACAGTTCCTCTGAAATGAGGAATACCTACAATACTATACAAGCCATCTCGTGCATCTTCGAATATATATATATATAAAAATTTATATGAAAGTCAGGCGCTCGGCTCAAGCAGTAACCGTCTTCCAGTCTGAGGATTTGACCTCTCAGTTTTCTGATTGCTGGCCTTGCAGCTGATTAAAAGTGACACTTGCACTACACCCATTTTATCCTAACAGGTTTGTATAAACACATTATGTACACTTTTTTTTTTTTTTTTCTTCTAAAGTGTGGCGAAAAGTGTAACTTCTCCTGAGAAGCTGAATCACACTGCTGCAGGGCCACAAATTATTTGTACTATTTGCATTACGAATCGTGTTATGAATAAACACTCAGTGTTTATTATTTAGCCGTCAGCTTTTTATTTTTTATTGTTTTAGTTGTTTTAGTTTCTGCTATCTAAGAATAAAGACAAAGATTAACAAAGATGTATTTGAATCAACACTCCCGTCGATACAAAAAAAAAATTTAAAGGTGTATTATAGTTATGTTTTTCTTCTTAATTTTGAAACGAGCCATTTTGTTGTATTACATCCATGCAAGCTATATTTAGTTCTGCTTGCAAGGCAATTTTCTCTATTCTGTCTTTGAGATTTCTCCAACTATTACGCTTTTTTGCGTCTTATTCTGGATTTTAGTCATGTAAGAATTATTCTGATTTGCCTGTTCACTAAAGGAAAGCATTGCATACATGGGCGACTAAGAGTAAACTTGCTAAAATAATATGTATTATATGCAACATATTCCTTAAACCTTAACTGATACAGTCAAAGTTTCCTTTCTGGAACAGTTCTTGCACGAACAGTATCGTCAAGTGCATTTGCAGAACCCATCAAGCATCATGATGAAACTGTCTCTCATGAAGACCTTCCCAGGAAAGCAAGACCAAAACGTAGCTCTGCTGCAGAGGAGAAGTTAATTTAGAGTTACAACCTCAGAAAATCACCAATTAACAACCAGCGCCTTTAACGGATTAGAGCTTTTATGAAGGCTTTACAGAGCATAAGTAGCAGATACATCTCAATATCAACTGTTCGAAGGAGATGATTGCAGATTTTGGACGCCTTCAGCATTGTTTTACAGTGAAGAAGGAAATAAAAATCAGAAGACTTAAAAGAAGAATTAAAAGCTGTGTCCGGACTTACAGTATGACTGGTTGTGTGGCTTCGCATTTTCTTAAGCAACCATATCAGAAGATATATTTGTTGTCGTAAAAAAAAAAGAAGAAAAAAAAAGGAGCTGCACATTTTGGAGAAATCAGAAAAGGTCCTGTGGTCTGATGTGTTCGGATCGACCCAGTTCCGGAGCAGAGTGGGCGTTGGGGGGAAAAAAGGGAAGCGCATGAAGCGATGCACTCATCATGCACAGTGGCCACTGTATAAGCGTCTAGGGGCTCTACAGAGTGGAACCACTCCTACATAATTCTTGATTATTATTTTTTTTATATAATGTCACAGCAGTTGCACACTATTATGAAAGCTAAAGGCAGTCCGACTAAATATAAGCGACTATTTTATTTGATTTTATTCTTTTGACCAGGCAGGTCACTCAACATTTTAAAATTTGTGTTTCTTTTTGTTCAACTAAATTGAGGGGGAAAAATATCTAGTGTGAGGTCTAAATGTGCATGTATGATAATTATGTTTGGCAAGCCAGCTCTTCAGATGAATCTCTGTAGAACTCCACAAGTTTGTATTTTTGTGTGCGCGTGTGTTTTCCTCAGCTAATGAAACTATTTGTTTCTTGTCCTAGCCAAGAATGAGGCAGACAGGCGAGCCGAGAGAAGCGAGATCAAGCGCAGACTTACAAGAAAGGTTAGATCTCTTTGTCCCTCTTTGTACCTCATTGTCTCTCTCTCTCTTTCAAAACAGTTCCTCTTACAGTATATTGCTGGAGGCCAGCGTTTATTCATCTAAGTATTTCCTTCCTACAGTTGTCCCAGAGGCCCACCGTAGCCGAGCTCCAGGCCAGAAAGATCCTGCGTTTCCACGAGTATGTCGAGTGCACGCATGCCGAAGACTACGACCGGCGCGCCGATAAACCCTGGACTAAACTCACTCCTGCCGATAAGGTACGGAACGGCTCACGTTATAAATCATATAATCAGATAGATTGTACCGAGTGCAAGCAGTGCAGAGGCAAGTTTCCACATGTACGATCACCTTTAGCCTGTTGTTTTCGTGTGTGAGGAAGTGCGTACTGTACTGTACTGTAAAAGAACCACTTTTGTTTGTGTGCGTCGGCACCCCTAGTGGCCGAACAGTGTAACTGCGGGGCAAAATGCTGAATCACACTGTTTGCAGGGCCACAGATAATTTGTACTATTTGCATTACGAATCGTGTTACGAATAAACACTCAATGTTTATTATTTAGCCGTCAGCTTTTTATGTTTCAACTTGGTTGTTTTAGTGCCTGCTATCTAAGAATAAAGACAAAGATTAACACTTTATTGAAAAGATGTATTCGTCGATACAAAATCAAAAAGGTGTATTATAGTTTTATTTTTCTTCTAAATTTTTAAACGAGCCATAAGTAGCAGTAAAAAAAAAATTATAACGTTGTCGTTGTAAAAATTTGCTTATATGTAGCATGTCTGGCATTTTGTTGTATTGCATCTATGTAAGCTATATTTAGTGATGCTTTCAAGGCAATTTTTTCTTTTATTTTTCTTCTTCCGTACAAACTTTGGCGTGTAAAAGAACCGTTTGTTGTACTACAATGAGAAATCCTGCGACTTATTCAGGAATTGGGTGCTTTGACTTTTTAAAATCCCATAGACTTAATATCGAGACCAACTTACACAGAGCAGGATTTTTGCAGAAATATAAAAAATTCACTACATTTGATGAGGCTTGCAAGCTGTGTCGGAACATAAGTTGTAACCCTGGGGTGAAAGAGATGCCCAAATTCGCCTTATTGACATATAGTGGTGAAGGTACTCACCATAGCAGGGAATGCAACTGTGAGCATTTCCTGTTTCAATGGGAACTTCCATAGGAACTTTGAAACTGAACCAAACTGTGGATTCCACGGCAAGCACCGCTCTTATTTTCTGCAGAAAATTTATCTGTCTAGTTTTTCCATCATATTTGTATCGAGTGGTAGTTTGCAATACTTTAGGCAGGAAATGAGAATTCTAATCTGCAAGTAGAAGTTAGATGTGCGAGTAGAAAGTAGTGCGTCATACGATCTGTCTGAGGAACATGGTGACATGCTTGTGCTTGATCCGCCAAACTGTGCTCTTCATTCAGCCTTAAGCATGCATATTAAAGATTGTTTATATTGTTAATCTGAACTTTTCTTAAAGCGTCTTTCATCCCTCTTTCACCGCAGGCTGCCATCAGAAAGGAGCTGAATGATTTTAAGAGTTCAGAGATGGAGGTTCATGAGGACAGCAGGATATACACCAGGTAAAAACATCTACACCTACGTTTACATTCAGTCGTATGAAAAAACATCTTGCGTTTAATTCGACGATTGTCTTTTTTTTTTCTACTTTATGTCTCAGGTTCCATCGGCCTTAGTCGACACCAGACGTCAGAGAGTGAAGAACGTTTAAAGTGAGAACTTCTAGAAAAGCCATGGAAGACACTGATGTCTCAAATTTTTGTGAGAAAAAGTTCTCCGCTACCATGGGCTGTATACAGTATGGTTCCTGCTGACTCTCTCTCATCAGTCGGTGCTAGGACTTTAAGACAGCAGGCATCCAGGCTTGGGCTGCACACACGGCTCTCTGAAGAGATCCGACTCCTCCTCATGGAGAGCGCACAGCTTCTTCTGGTCCAAACACCTGAACACAAAACGCCTTTGTTGTTTAGGTTTTGTTTGGGTGATATGATGCATAAGCCCGAAGCAACACTGTCCTTGTTTTTTTTTTTTTTCTTAATCTGGAATCTTTATACAGTTTTATTTATGGTAACGATGGCACTGTGATCTTTGTACTACTGTATGAACAAAACAGGGCAGTTGTGCGTCAAGCCTTGAATGATGGATTGTTTCTCTCCTCCCCCCCGGTTAAAAAAAGTCCAGGATATATATACATATTTTTATTATTATAATTTCAGCTAAATGCTATAAAAATAGCGACATTTTAAAGTGGAAATTCACTTCACAGCCGCACCACAAGGTATAAATCTAATTCCAAGGATTTAAGGACCAACCTGTGTCAGCTCAGACGATTCTGAAACTGACAGCGTTCATCACCAGAGCTTTCTTTATACCTGAAGCTCTTTTTGATCGTGATGAAGCATGTTCTACAAGCAGCGTCTACAAAGGCGAGTCTGGACTTAACTAATCTACTAGTCGAGTGGGATACGGAAATTGTCCGATTTGTTCGACAGCGAAAAGCGAGAAAATGGTCCTGAGTAACTGACGTACTCACTAGTGATCGTATTAGTCGGCTACTTTATTCAGTCCCTGATATTTGCGTGAGAGAGCAGGAGTGTGTATTTTTTCTTCATATGCGGTAACCGCTCTCTGCCTTATAACTACTGACAGGAACACTGTATTTGGGGAACATAATCCAATCTAATCAAATCTACTGATGTAATGTAAACTTCTGGCATTATATTTACCATTGCTGTTTATCTCGCATACTGTACAGCCGTATAAATCTCAGGATTAGAGTACTACTCACTGTGCATTTTACTGTTTTTATTTTATTTTTTAGTCGAACGCTGTCTGACGAGCGTGTTCAGGTTTTTTTGTCATTGCTGCCAAACACCAGCAGCGTGGCACTTCTCATGGGCTGCAATGCAATTTAATACTGATAAACTGAAACTGTTGTTACAAACTGACATAAAATTACAAAAATGATGAACACTTTTTTTTTGTACATTTATATGCTTTTTTTTTTGGTCCGACTTAATTTTATGACACTGTTTTTAAAGTTGTTAGTACAGATCGGTCTCCTTTTTTTTGTACATATTATATACACTGTAGATTCTGATCATTGTGTAATTTTGTCTTCCAGATGTTTTAAAGATGTTTTAATTGTAATTATGGTATTACTTATTACGATTGTGCATAAGGCGCAAAGGTTAATAATAAAAATATATGATCGTGTAAACTAGTGCAGCATGGTACTGAGAAAATCTTTTGTCTTTTTTTTTTTTTTTTAATGGTGAAAGAAAAGACTGATGAACATTCACTTCAGAAGTTGATTAAAACTCTTAATTTCAGTTTTCAGACAATGTTGTGTCAAGCTGTCTTTCTTAATATCGGAAAAAGGTTCACTTAAATTGGTTGTAATCTGTCCTCTTGGATAAATTTCTTCAAACTCAGCAGGCTTCTGTTTAGTACAGCTTGTCCACTAATCTTTATAAAGTGCTTCAGACACTTTAAACTTCCATTAAATCCTGATGAAGGCACTTATTTAACCATTTGATTCTAGACAGATTAAGCTGTAACTACATTACACCAAATGGACAGTAGAAATCACAGCGATGTTCAATAGTGAAAGCAGTTGCTTTTCCACACCAAGATGTGTGGCTATAAGAAAACCACGTGTTGGATTTTGGAGAAACGGTGAAGGTCAAGTCCAGATTGACTTTATTCCAGAGTGATTGGCGCATCAGGATAAGAAGGGAAGCACATGTAGCGATGCGCCCATCATGCATAGCCAAAAAATGAAGTACTCTCACCTGAATGTACTGAATTATCATACATATGGTTATCATATATATGGAATATTCCAGGATTTTAATTAAATTGGCCAATAAATAGTGCTATAAAGATTGTCAACTTGGATCTGAGTGGAAAGTGCTGAGATAAAAGATAAACTGGAAACATTTGAATAATGAGCCTAATATATGAAGAATTCATCAAGTATTGAGAGGGAGCGGCAGTGGGGTCTCGTTCTGTTTTGCATTGCTCTTGGATCGCCTGTGAGATGATGTCATGCACTGCTCGGTCAGTTGAGGGAGCTCTAGTATAAGCATCCTCAGTCTTCTGCAGTGAATCAGTACATGGTTGGAATCAGACAGTCATCACTATGTCTGCACTGGTTTAAAACTCTAGAATTCCAGTATAAATACAGTTCTGCTGTCTTCCTGTTCTGTGCTCATACTCACTTTTATCTGCGTAGCTTTTAAAGATCAATATCTTAACATGTGAGCCATAAAGTCTAGAGGGGATAAAGACATAATAAAGAGAAATACTAAGTAGTTTATTAAAAATCAATAAGGATAAGGACTTTAGGATTGTTATATCAGTAAACAGATGAGTGAGTTCAGGCATAAATGTTTTTACTAACAGCTTTAGAATATCCCTTAATATTCACTATATATATTAATATTACCATACATGTTATGCACATGTACTGGTCTCTCTATTGTATCTTTCTCCCTCCCTCATCTCTCTTGTCTCTCATGACTCCATCTTGTGTCTTTTTTCCTCTCTCATATCTTGTTTCTTTCATTTTATGTACTTCTCTCTCTCTCTTGGGTCTTTCTCCCTGTCTCATGTCCTTCTTTTGTCTCTCTCTCTCTCTAAGTTTGTGTCACACTTGTCTCTCACCTCCGTTTCTCTCTCTCATCTCTCTTGTGGCCCACATGTCCTTTTTTTCCCTCATCTCTCTTCTCATCTCTTCTCTCTCTCCTGTCTCTCTTTTGTGTCTTTTTCCCATCTCTTGTGTCTCTCTCGTCTTTTTTCCCCACTCACCTCTCTCTCTCGTCACTCGTGTACAGTATCTCCTGTCTCTCTTGTATGTCTCTCTATCTCTATCTGTCTCTTCTGTTGTCTCACACTCATCACTCTTTCTTGTCCTTCATATCTCTCTCGCTCGTCTTTCTCCTTCTTGCATCTCTCGCCTCCGTTTCTTTCCCTCTCATGGCCTACACTTGTCCTTTCTTCTCTCATCTCTCTCTTTCACATTTCGTCTCATCTCTCTCTCTCACTTTTTCTTGTCTCCCCGGTCTCTTGTTTCTCTTCTGTGTCTTTTTCCCCTTTGCGTGTGTCTTACTCATGTTTTTTTTCCTCTTGCCTCGCTTTCATCTCTCTTTCTTCCTTGTCATTCAAGTATCTCTCATGTCTCTCTCGTTTTGTCTCACTCATCTCTCTTTTTCTTATCTTTCATGTCTCGCTCTCTTGTCTTTCTCCCTCTTGCATCTTTTGCTCAGCTCTTTCACCACCGTTTCTCTCGTCCTTTTCTCGCTCTCTCTCTCTCTCTCCACTTAAATCTTTTGAAATTTTTAATTAACAAGCTTATTGTTTGTTAAGCTCAAGCTCATTTGCAATGGATGAGATTCTCAGATCGATGTTAGCATGCTCTCCAGAACACTTCCTTCTTTTGGCCTTAGATAAATTTCTACTGCTGTGACTCTTCTTTTTTCTTTCATCCCTCCTTTTATTTACCACAATCCCCCCACCCCGCGTCTCTCACTCTCTGTATGTGTGCTTCTCTGAAGCTTGATACTCCACCCATGAGAAACAGCATGAAGGCTGTTATGCAATGAGTTTGTTTTGTGTCTCAGCTCCCACAGGCCTACTGTAGCCAGTTTTCCCCCAGAATTTGTGTTTAGGCTTCAGTTTTCCTTTTTGTTGTATAAATTCCACACAAAAGATGTTGATTGTGGGTGACGGCATGATCACATGATCAAACCGTTCCAAAAGCTTCTAAAAGCTACAGGGTTTCTTTAACTACAAATTGCATAAATGTTGAATATACAGAACAGTAAAGTCTGGTCCTCTGAGGAGGGAAGAGAGAAAATCGCATTTAAAAGATTAAACTTAATGTAGTTACGGAAAAACAGGAAATGCGTTTTCCCTGATTTTCCAACTTTTTTCAATTGTTTTAAAAAATGAAACCTTAAAGCACATCTGGATTTGGTTTACCTTCACTGTTCACGTCCTCGCATTGTCTCTGCAAGCTCATTGGTCATGCACGAGCGAAAAAGTAAGAGGCAAGGAAGAAAGTCATCGGAAAGCTGATTGTTATTTCACATTCCATCGGCGAAAATGCCAGCGCATTATCGAGATAAGATGGTCTTATTAAACTTTATCTGCTCCCGGTTGCTAATGTATTCTGAACTACTGGCATTTTGGGGTGACTTTGACTGCGCTGTATTTGTGCCAGACAGGAGGGTTTGAGTCTTTCACAGCCTGGGATTTTCATACACAGACGGAAAAGCGAATTCCGAGGAGTATTTTAGAGTAAAAAAAAAAAAAAAAAGTAATAAGCAAATCAATGCCTTGATGATGGAAAATGTGAAAGAATCCCCCTACCAGAGGTAGCTCAGTGATTAAGGTGTTGGACCCACTGTTGGGGCCCTTGAGCAAGGCCCTTAAACCCTCAACTGCTCTGATGTGTAATGAGATAAACTGTAAGTCGCTCTGGATGAGGCCATCTACCAAATGCAATAAATGTAAGTGAATGACCGGCCGAGAAGGAAACACACTTTGCAGCTGTCGTGCATTGAAAAGCGTTGCAAAGTGTGATGCATAAAACATCACACTTTAATAGATTAGAACAGCATAAACCATTAGGTTCTGTTCCTTTCAGTTTCAATCCATATAAAGAGGACAATGAGAGTACATCCATATAAATATACACAAAATATCTATAACATTATGCTTAAACATTAAACAGGTGAATTTAATACCATTGTCTCGTTGCAATGGCACCTGGAAGTGGGTGGGATATACTGTATTAGGCAGCAAGTGCACATTTTGTGCTGGATGATGGACAAAAAAGATGGACAGGCCTACCGATTGAGTGATTTTGATAAGGTCCAAATTGTAAAGGCTGAGAGAGACTGGGTCCAAGCAGATCCAAAACTACAGGTCTTGTTGGATGTTCAAGGCTGCAATGGTCAGGACTTATCAAAAGTGATCCAAGGAAAGGAAAACCTGGTAATCTGTGAACAGGGTCATGTTTGGCCAAGTCTCATTGATGCAAGTGGGAAGCAAAGGCTGGCCCGTTTACGCTGATTCAGTAGAAGAGCTATCCTAGCCAAAACACACGGTGCATTCCAGTTTGTTGCATTTTTAGAAAGTGGAGAACGAGGACAAGGAAGAAAGTGTTTGACAGGTTTTTAGAAAAGAGTATTTAAACTGAAAGGAATTTAAGGGAGCTCAAGACCAGAAGGTGGCGGTAATGCAACGTAGTGAAGGTCGACCACAAGTAAACAAGAAGACAACATAGTTTGTTGGGTATGCATTGGTGCAGACCGGTCATAGTGCCAATGCTGACCCGTGTCCACCACCAAAAGCTCCTACCAGGAGCATGTGAGCATCAGTCCTGGACCACAGAGCAATGGAAGAAGGTGGGCTGGTCTGAAGAATCACGATTTCTTTTACATCATCAAGTGAATGGCTAGGTGTTCAAATTTCAAATTCAAATTTTATTTGTCACATACACAATCATACACAGTACGATATGCAGTGAAATGCTGCGTCTTCGCGCTATCCTTGAACAGAGATGATACCAGGATGCACTATGTGAAGAAATCAAGCCAGCAGAGGCAATTGGACGGGTGTTCTGCTGGGAAGCCTTGAGTCCTGCCATTCATATGGATGTTATAGTACTTGGACATGCACCGCCTACCATTGTTACTGTCTGAGCACACCCTTTCACTGAGACAGTATTTCCTGAGAGGAGACTGTAATTCACCCTGCCACACTGCTCGAATGGTTTGAGGAACACAACAAGAAGTTCAAGGTCTTGATCTTCCCTCCAAATTTTCCAGATCTCAATCCAGTTGAGCAAAATATTCATGAAGATCCACGGAGTCTCCACCTCACAACTTAAAGGATCTGCTACTGATTGCTTGGTTCCAGATACGACAGCATTCCTTGAGAGTTGTAGTAGTGGAGTCCAGGTCTCACCCGGTCAGGGCTGTTTTTCTGGCAAAAAGGGGAACCTGCTTTTGTCATAATGTCATGGCTGATCGGTGTATATAAGAGTAAACCTCTTTCTTTCTATAAGAGTTTCCGTGTGGTGATGATTAAACACCTGGCTATGGGACTACCTGTGCCTGTGGGTGACAGACAGTGGGAGGTGAGATTTTTGTGTGGGTGAGAAGTGTGAATGTAAGGAACCTTGGCCAAAAAAAAAAAATTTTTTTTAATGCTGCACGACTAGTATATTTTTGCAAGAATATAGGAAATAGAGACTTGTGCTTCACCATTTTCAACATTAACATGAAGAGCGTTCAAATCAAACCGGGACTTTTGGTTGCGCAGAATAACAGCACTGTTATCAGAGTAAAAACTCCCTTTATTACTCTATGTAAAATCACCTGCTATACTTATACACTTATCCCAGTGTTCCACTAGTGCTTGGACACCATCAGGGTACAAAGTGCCTGCTTGATGTCTGAAACACTGACCTCCCAGGAATTCCAAAATGTGTGAAAATCCTCAGGAGTGAGGTCAGGACGATATGATTCTCAAGAATACAGACATATTTAAAGTGTTTGCACCATTCAAAGGCTTTACTGCAGCTAAGTGTCTCATCACTCTACGGCTTCATTTATAAGAAATTTCATCACAAGTGTTTTTTGGGGATATGACAATTAAAGACTGCATCATGAGGTCGATTTTGTAATAGAAGGACGGAATTCACTTTTTTTGTCACGAATCGATTACATCATTTTAATCTTATGATGTGACTCTGGTGTTTCCTAAAGCACTGTTTGCATCCATCAGCGTAATGAAATAATAAGTCGTGATTCTGTCCTTTGTAATATGAATTTACATTTGCACAAAGGATGTTTAGTGGTTTGTAAAGTGAAGGGCTATTACAATGTGCAATAAAGCTTCTGCTCAATAAGTGCTGTTCATGAGCAAGAGTGGCCACCTACCTTGCAATTACATGTGTGTTGAACACAAAAGGAATCATTCATATTGTAGTCGTAATTCAGATTGTAATCAATAAGGCTGAGTCGCACCACTAGGTTGTACATCAGGTTTCTATGAACCCATGCAGATTCATAGAACATTTTCTTCTTCTTTAGTATCTTATTCTTTAAAGGTTCCATATTGTAATATTTAGTTAACAAGTTAAAATGTGTCTCAGAGCTGAAACAACTCAGATATTTATTTCATCCTTCAATCCCTCATTGCTATCTGAACATGCCACTTTTTTGGCTCTATAAATCAGCTACTGCTGAGCAACATGCTGAGGGGGAGGGGATCTCTTTTATGAGGTCACAATGCGGAAATATGTAATTTGTGCTGTAAGTTTAAGCGCTGGCCAATACAAAAGTGAGAAATGGACAAGTAGGATTTTTGTTTTGTTTTGTACACATATAATGGGGATGTTGAACATGATCAGTGATAGGTTTCTTGTCTTCCTGGGTTTGATTCCCACCCAATATCAGTCTCAAGCCCAGATATAATGGAAGGGTTGTACTGTATCAGGAAGGGCATCCAGAGTAAAACCTGTGCCAAGTAGTGTGCAAATCAGAAAGACCAACAACAAAATATACTGGATCCATCTGAATGTCTAAAATTAAGTCCATTATTTTCCATCTACAGTAGGAACCTCTGTAGTCTAACTAGGGACTGTGGAAGCCAGTGGTGACCGTTGTATTTATTTCCGTTTTTATTCCCATCAACCCTAGGACCTCCGGTCAACATTCACACACTACGGGCAATTTGTGAAATGCGAATTAGCCTCATCTGCATGTCTTTAGACTGTGGGAGGAAACCCACCAAGCATGGGGAGAACATGCAAACTCCATGTATGCAGACTCGGAGGCAGGACTCGAACCTATAAAATCATAATTTTATTATTAAATATAATCTAAAAAAAAAATCATTTTTAATTTCATACACATTTTATTTATTTATTTATTTTTTACATTTTATACAAATTTCCATAAGTTTCTTTTGATTGTGTAAAGCTGCTTTGCCACAGGGAAAATCTTTAAAAAAGTGCTATGAAAATAAAATTCTATTAAATTGAATTGAACATGGACCCCAGAAGGTGCAATACAGTGTTTAAGCACTAAGCCACTGTGTTGCCCTAGAAATTATTAAAAAAATACATTTTGCATGACAGGTCCTCCTTTAATTTGCACAGATTTATCATCATCATCATCATCATCATCATCATCATCATCATAAAAATCAACAAAAATGAGAGAGTTATATGCACAAAATGTTTAATCTGTTCCTTTATTCTTTGTGCATGTTCTCCCCGTGCTTGATGGGTTTCCTCCGGTTTCCTCCCACGGCCCAAAGACATGCAGAGAGTAATTGGTGTTTCCAAAAAAAATGCCCTTAGATGAGAATAAATACAGTACAATAGTCATCACTGGCCTCCACAGTCCCCAGAGGTTCCTGAATAGATGGATGGATGGATGGATGGATGGATGGATGGATGGATGGATGGATGGATGGTCAGTGTAAAATTATTAGAAAAATTGAGTGGGTATTGTTAGGCTGGATAGAACAGCTCATCACTGCTCAAGTTTCTGAAAATTCTTATCAATGCTTTGGTGCCATTTCTCTTCTTTTGTCTTTTTTGCTGTGACTCCCAGCTACAAACCTTTCATCAGGCATGTGGTTTGGTTTCTATCGGTTACGTCGATATGGAAACTATTTAGATCCTCTTATCACTTCTCTGACAGGATGAGTAAAGTTTCTATCGATCTAAATCACTTAGAGAGAAGCTACTCAGCACAAACGCGCAGGCTGGCAGGGGCACGCTTTCCTGCGAGACTGTGTGGGAGGAGAGTCGAGAGACGGCAGGGTCGCGGAGCGGTCGCATCCCTGACCGACACGACTTATAAACATTCTGCTGACGGAAACATCTACAGTAATACAACTGAAATATACTGCATTATAGAGACAAATGTAATAACCTACTGTATAAACATGTGTTAAAGGAAAATTATTTATTAGCTGGCCAACAACTTCTGAAGGTTGTTAAGAAGTCAACACAGGACTTGATTGATTGTGCAGAATAAAAACTTGATTCATTTCCTTATATACTTGAATCCCCTTCTACACTAATGCACTCACCCGAGCGTTTTCTTTATTTTCTTTTTATCTGAAACGCCGGCCTCCCAGGAACTCCTTTAGTGCTCCAAACATGTGAAAATAGCTTTGAGTGGCGTGAGGTCAGGACTGTACGATGGGATGTGGCAGTTTTCTATTACTCTTGTATCAATAAGATATTAATAGCACACATATTTTCCCAAAGTTTCCTGGGATAAGTTGCTGGCTTTAAATCAGTTTCAAGCATGAAAAAGTAGATGAATATGAACTAAACTGACAAGTTGGCAGGGTCTTCTGAGCACCTGCTGTAACACGAGACTCAAGAAATATGTCTTCTTGATGAGAACGAATAGTGGTAGGATTGAGAGAAGATTCTTTAAAGCACTCGTGAAAAGTGCTCCATCGGATTCAGCAACTGGAGCATTTGTATAAACGTACTGCCGCACTAATCACAGACGATCTGAAAAGCCTTTTTTCTTTCATCTCGGTTTAATCAGAGGACAGATGGATTTCCATCACCGTCTGAATTTCCATCTCCTGCTAAACACAACTCTCACACTGTGGTGCTGCTTTTTTAATCATCCGCTGATCAAATAATAGGAGAACGATGTGTCTCTGTAACAACGCCCTCCCAGCCCTATACATCTCTGCTCTCTCTCATTACTTATCATCATATTACAGAGAATTTCAGGCCTGGTGACACTTTCTCTAGGATGTAAACAGTGCTGTTAGATCTGGACCAATTAGAGTCAATCAGGGTTCTTCTCAAGTGAAAGCAAATGCATGCATGAAAAAGGAACGAGGGGGGAAAAAAACAAAACAAATGAATATAATGATCAAATGGCTGTGTAGCGTCTTTGGTAAAGCTGTTAATTTGCCAATGCCTTGGGAAACAAACAGGCGTTTTCCTTTGACGGTGTTACAAGTGCAAGTCCCAAAAGATGAGAAGAGCTCTGTTAATTATACTTGCAACATTAGCCACATCCCTGAAGGAAAGCTACACAATGGCCAAAACAGGTCTTTACTGTATTTTATCTACTGTATACAGTATTTTCTCTATATGTTGTGCAACCACGTTCACAATATAAGCCACATTGTTCTTTTTTTTTTTTTTTTGGTGAGATTTGATTTGCGTTTCATAAAGATTCGCATTCATAATTGGAAAAGTGACTTTTATTTGACTCTAATATGGACACATCTGTCCTCTGAAACGGCATGCATGATTTTGATCTGAAGAATCGGCTGCATTTGTGGAGGTTCAGAAGAAGGAAGAAATCCAGACGCAGGGTGGACCCCATGGATTCAAAAAGTTATACGGATTCCGATCTGACATACTAATTCATGTCATATGAACACATAATGGATGCATGTCTAACCTAGAACCACATACAAAAGTGACACAGATGTGGTGTAAAAAAACAAACATCAGATATGTGTGTGTGTGTGTGTGTGTGTGTGTGTGTGTGTGTGTGTGTGTGTGTGTGTGTGTGTGTGTGTTCGTGTTCAATCAGATCTGAAAAAAAAAAATCAGATTTGTGTCACTTCAGGCAGGCAATGTGAATGAAGTTTAATAAGGTTTACAAACTATTGAAAAACACATATTTGTAGAAAATTTTTATTTTCATAGTTTTGCACCAATGTTTTATTTTTAAATAAATCTGCATTTAAGGTCTAAAAAATTTTGTTGTTGTTGCAAATACACATTTTTGGAAATAATATTTCCCTATATAATATGTGAGGGGAACTTTTGTATGGTAAGTTCACTGACCTTGAATTGCAACATTAAAATAACTTTTTTTTTCCAATGAAAAATCAATCACTAAATTAAAGTTTTGGGAAAAAGTTTAGATTTTAATTTGAATTTTTTTCATTTCCAAGTATTTTCCCCCCACAGTACAGTATTTGCGTTTTATCCTATAAACTGTATAATTGCCTTATAAATGCCAAAATAAAATGACTTAATTAAAATTTTCATAAAAGACAGTTGGTGGCACAGTGGCATAGTGTTTATCAATTATCAAATTGACAAAATCTCTGCTTGTGTTAAGGACATTAGAGATTGGCTTAACTTAAACTTTCTGAAACTTAATATGGATAAAACGGAGATACTGTGATTTTCATTGGAACCCCAGCACTCACCAACAATATTTCCACCAATTTCACTTGTCAGATTGCTGGTTCCCACATCAAAACATCTACTTCTGTCAAAAATCTAGGAGTTTAACTCCACACTCTCCTTCCAGTCTCACATTAAATCTGTCACTAAATCTGCATTCTACCACTTGCGTCATATTGCACAACTGCAGTACCAAATTTGGTGTTATTGCACCCGAACTTTGGTTCAATCCAATTGCCATCTGCATGTCTGTCTTTTAGGTCTTGTTTTGTAGTTCCAGTTTTTTTTGTTGTTGTACTTTAATGTCTGTTTTTACTATTTTTACATTCATTGTAAAGTGTCCTTGAGCTCTGGAAAGCCACTATATAAATAAAATGTATTATTATTATTATTATTATTATTATTATTATTATTATTATTATTATTACCCCCCCCCCCCCCCCCCAAGAACAGGGTTCGATTCCCACTTCAGCTGTGTGTGCGTGTACTGTATTTTGCATGTTCTCTCCATTCTTGGTGGGTTTCCTCCCGCAGTCCAAAGACATGCAGATTAGGGTAGGCTAATTGGTGTTTTCCAAAAGTACATCGTATGTGAGTGAGTGTGTGCCCTGTGATAGACTCCATGCCTACTGCAACCCTTAACTGGCTAAACGGTACAGAGAATGAGTGAGTGTGAGTAATACATGCCACTGTGGTTGAGACAGCATTGTTTCAGAGATCCTGATTTAAAATGTAGGAAAGAACATTAGTTACAATATCAATATACTGTACAGTAAGGCTGATTACTTTGAAAATGTTAGACTATGCAGATTTTGGTAATCATTTGCATTATTATTATTATTATTATAAAAAATTATACAGCATTCTGGTTTTAGAGAAACTTTTACATATTACTATAATGTATAATATATTTAATAATTCAGTTACCAACTTCACTAATTGCTTAATTATGTGATACAAGATATATCATCCAAAATATGCCCTTAGTTATTTCCCATGTTCTTTATTACTTTCTGATTTATTGTAATTAAGTATCTCACATGACCAAACTGTAGCCTGAAACTATTCCAAGTGTCAAGACAAGGATCAGTTATTAAAAGTAATACACTTACTGTAGTTGAGCAGTTTCCTCATGCCTCAGGTTTAAAAATGAATACGTCCAAATGTGAGACAACGTCCCTACATCACAGTAATAATTACTTCATAGTGAAAAACTGGAGGACACCGTATCCTGGGATCAATATACACAACAACAATATTGAAGCATACAGTATATATTTATATATTTAATCTCTAGCCTGAAGGAGATTTATATTTTCATGGTTGAATACTAAAGGTAAAGGGACTATTTCTGTCAAGGATACGAACCGAGCTGCAGATTAAGATTTGTTTGTTCCATGGAAATTTAAATCAGGTGTGAACTTCGAGGTAGAATAAGATGGTGTGAACTTGTCTGACAAACTGAAGCATCTTAAAAAGCACCACATCATGCCACGATCTGAAGAAATTCAAGAAGAGATGAGAAACAAAGTAATTGACACGTATCAGTCTGGAAAGGGTTACCAAGCCAATTCTAAAACTTTGGAACCACAGTGAGAGCCGTTATTGACAAATAGAGAAAAACTGGAACAGTGTTGAACCTTCCCAGGAGTGGAAAAAAAAAAAAACCCAGAACAACATCTAAAGAGCTCCAGGCCTTATTTGCCTCAGTTAAGGTCAGCAGTAAGAAAGTGACTGGGGGCAAATATGGTGTCTAAGAGAGTTCCAAGGCTAAAAGCCACTGCTGAGCAAAAAGAACACAAAGGCTCATCTTACGTTTGCCAAAAAGCATCTCGATTATCTCCGAGACTTTAGGGCAAATATTCTATGGACTGATGAGAAACTTTTTGGAAGGTATGTTCCAGCACATCTGATGTAAAATTATCACAGTGTTTCATAATTAAAACATATGTGGTGCAATGGTAAAGCGCTCGCCCTATTACTCGTCCAAGTTCAATTCCCGGGTGGTGCTGTAACCTCTCACAGCAGGAGGTCTAGAGAGAGCTGATTGGCCGAGCTCTCTCAGAGGGGAGGGATGAGAGGTACTTAGTGCTCCCACATTAATCACGGCTCTACGGCCAATCAGGGGCGTCTGTGAGCTCATGCAAGCGGAAGGAGCGGATAGCGCTGTCCTCCGAGTGCGTTACGCCGGCTCCAACGGTGCGTGAGCGAGCAGTTCGAAAAAAAAGATGCGGTCAGTGACGACACATGGTTCGGAGGAAACATGTGATAGTCTTCGGCCCTCCCGACTGAGTGGTGGTAGTAGCTTAATGTGGGAGCCCCCTAGTGACGGGGAGGAATTGGACACGACTAAATTAGGGAGAAAAATCAGGGAAAAATCCACAAAAAAACCCCCAAAAAAACACATTAGACCAACAGTAAAACATGATGGTGGTAGCGTGATGTGGGCAGCATCAGGACCAAGATGACATTCCATAATTGATGGAACCTTAAATTCTGTTCTTTATCAGAAAATCCCAAGGAGAATGTCCAGCCATCAGTTCTGGGCCTCAAGCTAAAGCGCACTTGAGGACATTATGCTGCAGGACAACGATACGAAACACATCAGCAAGTCCACCTCTGAATGGCTCAAAAAATACAAAACTAAGTGGCTGTTCATGCTCACAAACTCTTAAATGTGACTAAATAATAACAACAATAATAAATCCAAAAAATCCCCAAAATCCTCCACAGTGATGTGAAAGACTCCAGCTGTTGCCATACTTTAGGGGTCAATTACTTTTTCACATAGGGCCAGGTAGGTTTGGACAGCTTACACCCAACCCCCCCAAACAAATAAAATCATCATTTAAAAACTACATTTTGTATTTACTCTTTGTGTAATATTTACATCATTTAAGTGTGACAGGTGAGCAAAATAAAATGAAACAAAATCAGGGAGGGGTAAATAATTTTTCAAAGCACTGCTATGTCAAATATAGTTTGTAATATTTCCACCAAACTTTCTCAGTTACACTTTCCCTGCAAGTTAAACACGTACAAATGGCAATATTTAATCCCGATATTTTTCTCTCAAAAGAGATTTCTCCCGATGCAAAATTGCTTCGCTTTAAATTACATGATTTAACCTAAGTGTTCTCTCAATAGGGTCTCCGTGCCCTACCGCGTCTCGTACACACGGCGCAGAACTCGTGTCCACGCACAGAACCCCTGCACACGGAGAGTTTATTAAGGTGCACGACCAGGTGTTCCACATTTTTGCTGATTACCCACCTGATTGTGTTGCCTGGCAACTGACCTTATAAAAGGCCCTGGGCTGATCTCATTTTGAAACATATTTTCATTTCTTACTTGTTAAATGCTCGTATGTAAAAAGAAATTAAACATTTGCTAAATTTAAAAACTACAAGGAACAACGATTTTACTAATTGTAGAGCAGAAGGTGACTTGGATGCTCTTGACTTCATAGGCTAATGTTAATCCTTTATCAATTGTGTTGGCGCAGTCGCCAGGGTATATGTTCATGGAGTTTGCATGTTCTCCCCGTGCTTGATGGGTTTTCTCCGGGCACTCGGGTTTCCTCCCTCAGTTCAAAGACATGCAGAATAGGCTAATTGGCGTTTCCGAAATTGCCCATAGTGTGTGTGCACTGCTATGGATTGGTACTCTGCCTTGTGCCCCAAGTCTCCTGGGATAGGCTCCAGGCTTGTTACCCTGTATCCAGGATAAAGAGATATAGATGAGATTTATAAAGATAGATGAGAGATGAATGTCCTTTGTAAATTTCATCAGCAAGCTCTACTTCCTTGGAGGTTATGTTTGAAAAGCAATTTCTCATCCAAAACCCCATTTTCCCCTCAATGATTTCAGAAGGACATTCTCTCTCTCTCTCTCTCTCTCTCTCTCTCTCTCTCATTGTTTGACTTGATATCCTGATACTTGATTGAGCCTTAAATGGTGTTCATATTGATGCTAGGGTCACCACTCTTAGAAAGACTAGATCACATGTTGTAGTGATCCATGGTTCCATGGCCTAGATGGAAGTCACAGTTGGTCACCCTGAATCCTAACTTCAAGTACTCTACCTTGTCCACTCTTCAAAACACTGCTTTAGACATTTGCTGAAAGATATACTGTACGAGTCCAAAAATCTAAACACATCCTGAATCTTTCTGGTACAAACCTGGACCACCAAGCCACTTGACCAGTCCATGGGCATTGCTCCAGATCTGTGGGCATCACCAACCAGAAGAGTTAACCACATGACTGCTGGCAAGTAATAATTTTTTTCTTAAAAAAGATCCAAATATGTTCAAGTTTGACAAAAACATGCACAATAAATGGGTATACAGTAAAGTAAGGCAACCAGCAAACAAAGAAAACCTGTCAATACACTCTACCCCAGCGGCCTCTTGATTAACAGACAAAACAAAAACACACCAGAAAGGACGGCCTGTCCACTGAGGTACAGGATCCTCCTTTGGTCATTTAACACTATGCATGAGATTTATTTCATATTAAATTAAATCCCAGCCCTGGGTAATGTATGACGTCTATAACAAATGAAAATGTACTTTAGAATAAGGATAAATGGCGCATATATTAATTTAATGATTTTATAATGTGGAAAAGGCATCGATGTGTAAGAAAAAAAAAAATCTTATGAGACAACAACTAATGTGTCATCTAGTGCAGGTTTCCTATTTGGAGACTGTTACAGATGACTCCGTTCCATAAACTATCATCATTACCCAAAACTGCATGCATGGTCGAGAGCATAAGGGACAAAAGATTTATACGGAACATTAAATTTCCACTGCTTATAATCATGGATGAATAAATGTGTGAGTCATGGCTGTGTTTTTGTTTCTTTTTTTCCCCTCTTTCTCTCCACCGGACTTCACTAATGGTGCCCTACACAGGCAGCATGTTTTCAAAGCTCACTTAGCCTTTTCACTCATGATATTAGGCTATACACAGCTATATTTTTCTGTTTTAATAGAACTGTCATCAGTAATTATCTCCCTAGCAGTCAGAACTGCTTGTGTTCCCGCTATATACAGCACTAGGCATATTTAAGATAATTTTCCTAGGTGGATTTGATGGACTGCTTTTTGTTCAGGATGTACAGTAGTGATGCTTCATGACTGATTATCAGGCTCTGGGATTGACGGACTAGTGTACCGACTGGTGTACATTTTATTAAAACAACAATAATAATAATTAGTTGCAAGCAACGATGAGCGGGCCCAAGCACCCTGCACCATCATAAGTGCTAACCCTAACCCTAACCCATATACAACCTGTGGGCAGCATGGTGGCTTAGTAGTTAGCACTGTCGCCTTGCACCTCCAGGGTCCAGGTTTGATTCCCTCCTCAGGGACTGTGTGCATGTACTTTGCATGTTCTTGGTGGGTTTTCAACAGGTGCTCTGGTTTCCTGCCACAGTCGAAAGACTTAGGAATTTAGGATAATTCGTATTCCCAGATTACCCCTAGCGTGTGAATGTTGACTGGTGGTACTACCATGGTCATAAAAATGGGAATAAATACAAATGGTCACCATTGGCCTCCAAGGTCCCTAGTTGGACTACAGAGGTACCTAGATACAGTATATGACGGGTGTTCAAGTGGGACTTGTGAGGAAATTTCTCAAGAATGGAGGCATAAAAGCGAGTAACAAGAAGACTTCAAGCACAGTATGTTGATGAGACTCAGCTGCACTAAAATATTTGAATGCTGCAAACGTTTTATAGGAACTTGTACATCCGTGAATGACAATGCCAGCTGAGGTGGCTCGGAGTCCATTTCAGTCGGAACCACCAGGATTCAGTGAGCAGAATCCCTGATCCTTGACAATCTACAGGTAATTTGTCTTAAGATTGCAGAGGAGACGCATCTACTGTATATGTGGGAACTGTACAGACAATCATTCATTCACCAACACCACTTGCACATTACAGGAATTCAGCTGGGAGTTGTTGCCACATCCCCACACCTCACTCCAAGCCACTTCCACCTGCTTGGGCCAATATAGGAGTTCCTGGAAAGCCAATGTTTCAGACGTGAAGCATGCAGCCAGATCATGTCTCCAGTGTACTGAAAAAAACTTTCTACCTTGATGGTATCCAAGCACTAGTGGGACGCTGGGATAGGTGTAACAGTGTAGCAGGGGATTACATCGAGAAATGAAGATAACCTCCTGCTTTGACTTGAACACGCTTCGTTTTTCCAGCACTGTTAGCCCTGCCGCCTCGACTGCGCACTTGGTTTGACTAGAGTATTCCCGGCAGACGTGAAAGAAATACAGTACATGTCAGGATACTTAATGATTCCCCCCCCCCCTGTTTTATTAGAACTGTCACGACTATTAATTTAACCATTTCTTTCATTTTCGCACCCTTTAGGGGTTCTTCTTGTTGAATATTTTATTCTATTCCTCTCTGTGAAACAGTAGGTGAGCGGGGTCCTGTCTGCACTTTGCTGAACTCGGAGTAGCGCAGAGGAAAGTGAGACATTTTTAAACACTCCTCAGATCAAAGACGCTGCACATCCAAAAGGCAGTGAGAGGAAGCGCCTATAGCACCTCATGTTCACGATCAAAAGACAAGACTAGAGCAGGTAGGGGATGTCTTTCCACAGATGATGTAGGCCCCTACAGAGTCAGAGTAGAAGGAATATTCTCTTGCCATTGCTTTTGCGTTCTTTGTGTATGCTGTAATCATCCCTTCAAATGTACAGTAGGGCCAGCGTTAACTCATCTGTTTTTATTTAAGCCGTTTGACTAAGCTCTGTGGTTTACTGTTGTTATTGTTCCAGGAGCATTTACTGTAGTGTGTGATAACAGCATGAAGTGACAGTAAGGACGCCAAATGACTTTGGCAGAGACGATGTTTGGTTTGGGCCAGTGAAAGCAATCAAGTGTGAAATATAAAGTCAGACCATGTTTTATTCTTCTTTTTCCTTTCTTTTCTTCTTGTTTATATCGACCACTTGCCATTAATTACATATCTGCTCCATCTCTCATTCCATACAGCAGTTGCCCCAACTGTTTCTTTGCACCGTTCTCTCCAGCCCCTCGCATACCGAATGCATAAACGCACAGCTTGATAAGTAGTATTTGATTGCATTTTTTATGCCGAAATGCAAACCAGCATTGATGTTCCGCTGATCAATGAATGGTTAATGATTTTCATAACTAAGAGCTAATGAAAAGTAGGAGCTGCACAAACGTGATGCGCTTACAAATACATCAGAAATTCCAGACAGAGTGAATTTATGGTTTACTCTTAACATAGTAATCTAAATTCACTCATTTATTATTGATCTAAATATCATTCCATAAATTTCTCTACTGGTTAAAAAAACAAACAGATGAAGTTCTTTCTGCAAAGAACAAAAAAGATAGAATTTAAAAATTGACCTCATTTCCCCCCTCATCTGTTCCAACCACTCAGCATTTAGGATTCAGCATCACCAGTATACTGTCCTCATCACCAGCCTAATCATCTGTCAACATCTGCTCCAGTTTCTCACTGGTTCATGCCTTAAGTTAGATATTTGTGCTTGAATGATTGTTAGGTCATTGTGTGACTTAACGAGGAGCGAAACAAGGAGACCTGTTCTTTAAAACTACATTATAAACAAGAAAGTCTTCAAGTTATGAAGAAATGAGGGCTGCCTCAAGACTTTTGCATAGCACTGTATGTTCATACCCAGAAGAGTGACATTGAAGGCTTTCCTTGTTGTTTGCATCACACCAGTGACTTCAATCAGTTAAATCACAAAAAGAAAAGGCAATCTAACTGCTGGGCTTGACTTGGCCAACCATATCAGCACAGAACTGGAACATTATTATATTCTCCAGCATATCAGGGGACTGACCCCCAACTATTTTGAAGATTCACATTGCAGTCCAAGACTTGCAGTTCACAACCCAGTGGTAGGATCTGAAAAGTAATTGTAACACACCTCCCCTAACATATTTATCATGGGAATTAATCTGCTCTTAACAGTGTCAGAGAGGAAACCTAGAGAGAGCCCATAATGGAATCCAGCATTTGCCAACCCTTGGTAAGAAGCTGGATGAACAGCCTGATCATAACATTATCCCATGTACTGTACGTACAAGGTACTGTAGATCTTGATGGTGCTTGATGATTTGGTAAGAATGAAGTTCAAACCAAGGAAGACAAGACACATGATTATCAAAAATGGGACTGTGACCAGCAGGTGCCACCTCCAGGAGATTATACCATCAGTTGAACCCAATAAAATATCTAGGAAAGTGGCATGACGCCCTCTGATAAGTGGATGAAAATGATATAGGGGTCAGGCTTACCTTTAAGGCCTGGTTTGTCCAACTTGGTCTGCTACCAAGACCCATACTGTATTAACATATGGCTTCTGTCAATTTCTGAAGTGCCTATGACATCAGTGGAAGGAATCGGGAGACAATGAAGAAATATATTTGTAGGTGATTCACCAAAAACCAAGGCAGTAAAGTGCACATAGAGTACAGACACTCCAGCAACAAAAAGGTCAGAGGTGCAGGTGTTACCACAAGGTCAGGACAAACCCCATCTAGTTGTATCCAACAGTAATTTAGGTAACATTTCACATACAGTTTGTCTTTATCTATACTTGTGCATGACTTTCTTGTTTTCTGTGTTCAAAAATAATTTACATAAGGTATTACAATCACCATTTATTTTCTTTAAGAGACTTTCTCTGGCTGGCATGAATAATTAAAATTTTCTGAACTAATGTCAATGATGAAAATAACAACAAACCCCAAATCCCTAGTGTATAAGTGAACTTGTACCAATATACAGCATTGTAGAAAAATATGCAAGTTACAGATATACAGTACAGACAGCTAAAAATGTTCAGATTCTTTATTTTTTTTTAAAAACATACAGTACAGGCCAAAAGTTTGGACACACCTTCTCATTCAAAGAGGTTGAATTTGTATTATGGCAAGAAAAAAGCAGCTAAGTAAAGAAAAAAACGAGTGGCCATCATTACTTTAAGAAATGAAAGTCAGTCAGTCCGAAAAATTGGAAAAACTTTGAAAGTGTCCCCAAGTGCAGTCACAAAAACCATCAAGCGCTACAAAGAAACTGGCTCACATGCGGACCACCCCAGGAAAGGAAGACCAAGAGTCACCTCTGCTGCGGAGGATAAGTTCATCCGAGTCACCAGCCTCAGAAATCGCAGGTTAACAGCAGCTCAGATCAGAGAGCAGGTCAATGCCACACAGAGTTCTAGCAGCAGACACGTCTCTAGAACAACTGTTAAGAGGAGACTGTGTGAATCAGACCTTCATGGTAGAGTATCTGCTAGGAAACCACTGCTAAGGACAGGCAACAAGCAGAAGAGACGCGTTTGGGCTAAAGAACACAATAAAGAACACAATAAAGAAAACTCGCTGAATGAGAAGGTGTGTCCAAACTTTTGGTCTGTACTGTATACAATAACAAAAAATTCAAGCACTGTAACTAACACTTTGGTGAAACATCTTCTGCTCAGCCTTCTTGGGCAAGAACCTAACAAAGCTGAGTTCAGCTTGATGTGGCATTTTATTCCACTCTTTATTGCAAAAATGCTTCATATCTATTAAATTATGAGGGTAGTTTCTGTCTGTAGCCCTCTTCAAATCATTCCCCAGGTTTTCAAGAAGTTGTAAATCTGGGCTGTAACTGGACCATTCCAATACATTGCCCCTTTTTGCCCCTTGTTTTTTTCCCACCCAGATTTTCTATCTAATTTAGTTATATCTAATTTCTACTTGTCACTAGGGGCCTCATGCACCATTTGGGGCAACGTAACATACTCGGCAAACAACGCTATCTTCAGTGAGCTTACAGAGTGCCTTTCATCCTATCCCACTGAGAGGGCTCAGCCAACCAGCTCTCTCTAGGCTCCTGGCTGCAAGAGGCAATACAGTAGCATCACCTGGGAATCAAACTAGCGATCTCTAGATGATGGGGCGAGCAGTTCACCACTGCACCAATCGCCAGATCGAGGCAGTTCAAGCTTCACTAAT
Source organism: Clarias macrocephalus (assembly GCA_011419295.1). Taxonomy (NCBI): domain Eukaryota; kingdom Metazoa; phylum Chordata; class Actinopteri; order Siluriformes; family Clariidae; genus Clarias; species Clarias macrocephalus. The sequence continues at coordinate 29,731 of JAAGKR010003971.1, read as the reverse complement.
GTTGAGCCCTGGAGCACAATCCTCAACTTTATCTGTCTCCAATACCCAAAGCTGGTATATGCACAGAATGAATTCCACTGTGCAATAAGTTATATGTGGTAAATAAAGGCTTAAGTTGCTCCTTCAAGCCATTATTGTGCTAGAAGGCGACTTTTGCTTTATTTTCAGCTGTCTAACGGAGCTCTGCAGGGATTTTGGCAAAATAAACTGGTATGTGGAAATTTTTTGGAGCTTTTCACAATTCTCTCCAACTAGATTAGTGGCCTAAGGCTTAGCTAAAGCAAAACATCTCCATGCTGCCACCACCGTTGCTTCACCTTTAAACATTTTTTCTATTCAATATTTTTGAATATTTAGAAAATTTCTACCATGGTCTCAGACTCGAAGACATTTTGTTACAGTTTTTGGGGTGTTCATGAAAACTTGAAATGACTAATGTTTAGCCACCTTGCCCTATAGCCCAGAAAGTAAGAACATAAGAGAGTCAGTAATACTTGCTAGATTTTCCTGCATCTACTTTAATATTTCTGTAGGTCTCCTGGCAGCCTTCCATGTCTTTTTGTCAAATTTGGAGAGACGTCTTGTTCTTGGTAATATCATGTTGGTGCTCCATTTTCCCCTCTTGTTGTTTCGTTCATCCATACCATCTTCCATGGTAAATTTTATGTCTTTTAACACAAAGTGTCCTGCACTAAGCTTTTATCTCTTGGTGGACCGTTGCTTCAGCAGTGAGATAAGACCAAGAAGATGCTAAGAAAATACTAAAAACACGGACACACATTTTTTGTTCTTTGAGGTGGGGTTTATCCAGGTAGCGGAAATGTATTTTAGTATGTTCATAGGAAAAAAAAGTATTATTAGCTTAAATCTAAAAGAGCTGTGTGGCCAAGTGACAAAAACCCATACAGGTTCTCTTTAGAAATATCAAATCTAAGTCTGCATGAAAAGAAAATAGATGATTGGAACGAACAAAACACAATATTGTCTTTTATGCCGTAGGTCTGAAATCATCGGCACCGCACAAAGCTCCAAGCTGTGCCTTTACAGGTTCCAAAAGCTCCATGCTGACACCGAGAAAACAGGCATTCATTCTGTCCATCCGTGCATATTTGAAAGGAATAAATGAATTGACTGTCTGCTGTCTGGATGTCTAGTCCGCAGCAGGAGTGAACCGAGCGACCGAAATTAAGTCTGGGGTTAGGATCAGTGTGATGGCAACAAAACAGACTTCAGTGTTTGAGCAAAAGCCCTTATGGTCCCGTGTTCGTGTGTCTGTTTGTCTGGCTGTATGCTCCCATGAGTCTGTGATTCTGAACGAATATGACGGATCCGAGAAAATCTGTCTGGTGTGTGTGTGTGTTTCTCAGAGGAGTCCGATCTCACACTGAGCGGCAGCACTGATGGATCAATCAGCCCCCTCCAGTGTGTTATATGTTATGCCATCTGCCACTGATGTGTGTCTATAAAATGCTATTGTCTTAATGTCACAGATTTTCTGAACCGCTCCCTCACGATGGTGGATGATGATAATAAAAGGGACAGAAAAGGAACTGAAGAGCTTTTTTTTTTTTCTTAAAGAATCTTTTGGTCCATTATTCTTAAATATGTTCTACAGAGACAGTTGCCTGAATAATCATTGAGAAACCTTAGTAATGTTGGGTGACCTGTATGTAAAAAAACTAAATTAATCCAAAAGCTTATTTACATTTAGGCAGACACCCTTATCCAGACCGATTTACAGTTTTATATCCCAATATCCCACTAGAGAGAGAGTGCTGTAGTATTCTTGCACCCTCAGAGATTTAATTCTCCACGATTGGCGGAGCTGGCAACCAGCGTTGTAATTAAGAGGGGTGGAAGTAATTTAAAATTATTATGAAGAGAATCAAACATGGAGGTGGACAGTCCTGATAAACCTATTATACATTTCCACTTATTCCAGTTTAGCACATTAGCTAACATCTTAGTTCTGAGGTCAAATAGAGTAGAATATAAAGCTAGTGCACTATGTACTGTAGGGTGAACAGTCGTGTCCAAAAGTTTTGAGAATGACACAAATATTAGTTTTCACAAAGTTTGCTGCTAAACTGCTTTTAGATCTTTGTTTCCATTGTTTCTGTGATGTACTGAAATATAATTACAAGCACTTCATACGTTTTAAAGGCTTTTATCGACAATTACATGACATTTATGCAAAGAGTCAGTATTTGCGCTTCTTTTTCAGGACCTCTGCAATTCGACTGGGCTGCTCTCAATCAACTTCTGGGCCAAATCCTGACTGATAGCAACCCATTCTTTCATAATCACTTCTTGGAGTTTGTCAGAATTAGTGGGTTTTTGTTTGTCCACCCGCCTCTTGTGGATTGAACACAAGTTCTCAATGGGATTAAGATCTGGGGAGTTTCCAGGCCATGGACCCAAAATTTCAATGTTTTGGTCCCCGAGCCACTTAGTTATCACTTTTGCCTCATGGCACGGTGCTCCATCGTGCTGGAAAATGCATTGTTCTTCACCAAACTGTTGTTGGATTGTTGGAAGAAGTTGCTGTTGGAGGATGTTTTGGTACCATTCTTTATTCATGGCTGTGTTTTTGGGTAAAATTGTGAGTGAGCCTACTTCCTTGGATGAGAAGCAACCCCACACATGAATGGTCTCAGGGTGCTTTACTGTTGGCATGACACAGGACTGATGGTAGCGCTCATCTTTTCTTCTCCGGACAAGCCTTTTTCCAGATGCTCCAAACAATTGGAAAGAGGCTTCATCAGAGAATATGACTTAGCCCCAGTCCTCAGAAGTCCATTCTCCATACTTTTTTGCAGAAGATCGATCTGTCCCTGATGTTTTTTTTTTTTTTGAAGAGAAGTGGCTTCTTTGCTGCCCTTCTTGACACCAGGCAATCTTCCAAAAGTCTTCGCCTCACTGTGCGTGCAGATGCGCTCACAACTGCCTGCTGCCATTCCTGAGCAGCTCTGCACTGGTGCCACTCCGATCCCGCAGAGATACTTTAGGAGTAGATCCTGGCGCTTGCTGGACTTTCTTGGACGCCCTGAAGCCTTCTTAACAAGAATTGAACCTCTTTCCTTGAAGTTCTTGATGATTCTATAAATGGTTGATTTAGGTGATCTTAGTAGCCACAACATCCTTGCCTGTGAAGCCATTTTTATGCAACGCAATGATGGCTGCACGCGTTTCTTTGCAGGTCACCATGGTTAACAATGAAAGAACAGTGATTTCAAGCATCACCCTCCTTTTAACATGTCAAGTCTGCCATTCTAACCCAATCAGCCTGACATAATGATCTCCAGCCTTGTGCTTGTCAACATTCTCACCTGAGTTAACAAGACGATTACTGAAATGATCTCAGCAGGTCCTTTAATGACAGCAATGAAATGCAGTGGAAAGGTTTTTTTTGGGATTAAGTTAAGATTAATTTTCATGGCAAAGAAGGACTATGCAATTCATCTGATCACTCTTCATAACATTCTGAAGTATATGCAAATAGCTATTATAAAAACTTAAGCAGCAACTTTTCCAATTTCCAATATTTATGTAATTCTCAAAACTTTTGGCCACGACTGTAGAATCCCTTGTTCCACACACCAAGTAATACCAGTGATCAGGGGTTAGAGAGGGATTTGGGATGCTAGTTAGCTTTGTAGCTCGTGTTAGCCGTGAACAGAACAGCACTTACTGAAGCATTTAGACACGGTTACCAAGTTGTCATCTCATCTACAATTAACGATTGTTAGCATGTATATAGTATATAGTGACATATATAGTCATATATAGTAAACCATCCCGGGGCTGTTATTGTCTATTATCAGCACTCGTGGAATAGCCATCATCCAATCAGATTACTCAGTCAGAAGTAACTCTTGTTCCATCCTACAGTAGCCTTCATTACACAAATCTGTTTTTCCTTTTTTCTACTGCATATAATTACAGCCATCAGTGTCTTCATAATTTACGAGGTGCTAAAGACAGTTGTTACAACAAATCACACTTTCTTAAGAAGCTAAATATTGTAGTCGAGTCACTTGAAGAATCTTATTATTTCTAAATATATATAGTACAAACTCACATCTCACTATTGTCTTTTGCTGTATTTGGCCATTTCATATTTCCATAAATGGAGCATGTTGTTTTTCTGTACATGCTAATAAATGGCACTGACTGTGCGGAGACACGAGTGCTCTTTTGAACAGCGTGAATGTGCATGCGGGGAGGAGCGGCGCTGCCTAATTACACACTCTCTCCACTGATGCTAATTCGGCCACCCTGAAAGATGGCTTTTAAAAAGGTAGAACGCTTTGAAGCAGCCAATTGTCTATTGAGCCTTTGGCTAGCTGTATAAAAAACGTGACTGATAATGGCAGACAAACAAGCCAAAACAAAGTAGACGGAACATACGGAAGAGCAAAAGTGATGCAAATGAGAACATATCGATTGACCAGAAGGATGTCGGAGTGGGCACGGCGTGTCCTTTATAGGAGATCAGCATTCAAAGCAGCCTTTTGAGCATCTAAAAATAAAACTCCTTGTTACTCCGTGTAAAAAGCCCGTATACGGTACTGTATGTTTGCAGTAGGTGTGTTAAATGGACCCGGGGATTATGGAGTCCGATTTTAATTTTGCTGCTGTGCACTGATGCAGCAACAAACAGATTGGTTAGGATGACCAACTGACCTTAACATCTGCCCTACAAACAAGGCCCATATGTTTAATAGACACAAAACCTTAAAATGTTCTCAATTTACACAGTCTATTCCTGATACCCAAAAACCCACAATCCTCCCCACTCACAGACAGAAAGCATCATCACTAGCAAAATTGCCACAACCTCCGCTGCATCTAATCTAGGAGTCGGTCATTCGTCATAGTTGACGTCTCTACGTCCTGCCTTATATATTATAATTTCCATCTAGCTTGTCTCAAAGTATGACGGAAATTACGTTCAGACTTTCAAGTCATTTTATAATAAACGGATCCCTGTCTAAAATTTTCTGAATCTACTTACAGTGTAACAGAGTGACGTTATTCTCTATACATGGTGGCTGTCACAGTCACTGAATACAAAGTTAAAAAGATTAAGCTTAAATGTTATCTATATAGCAAGTCACAGCTCGTGGAGTCCTAGGGCTCGAAATAATAATTAACTACATAAATGTAGTGCTTTTCCTCCACTTAAAGTCACTTTGCTCACAATAAAAAAGGCTACAATTAAATTCAATTTTGAAAGGGTTCAGACTGTACTATAATTGCTTGGGCATTATTATTCTTTCAGTCATTCATTGGGGGAAATACAACAAAGGGAAAAGTGGACAATTATTTAGCCAAATGATTAACATACGGTTATGGGCGAAAGTTAGTATCCCCGCTTTAAATTCTTTTTTTGTTTGTTTCAAAAACATAATAAAAAAATAATCAGGCAATATCAGTATTAGCAGCACGGTTAACCTTGCACCTCCAGGATCCAGGTTCGATTCCTGCATGGAGTTTCCTCAGTGTTCTTTGGTTTCCTCCTACAGTCCAAAGACATGCATATTAGAATTTGGGAACTGGCATTCCCAAATTACCCAGTGTGTGAATGCATGTGTAAATGTTGACCGGTGGGAATGAATAAATACAATGGTCACCATTGGCCTCCACAGTCCCAAATTGTAGATGGATAGGTGGCTTATCAGTATTCTGCAACTATAACCTGAGGTGAACAACAACATACAACTTTTTTCACCCTTCCATAAGTTATTTAACAAAAATGAAGTAAAAAAAATAAAAAAATAAAAAACTAAGAGCAATACTACTGTAAGTACCCCCATAGCTCAATAGCTTGTAGATCCACCTTTAGCAGAAATAACTTGCAGTAATTGGTTTCCTATATGACTATCAGTTTCTCACATCATAGTGGAGGAATTTTGGTCATTTCTTCTTGACAATATTGCTTTAGTTCATTGAACTTCTTGGCCATTTGCTTATGCTCAGCTCTCTTTAGGTCCCACAGCAGCATTTCAGTTGTGTTGTGGTCTGGACTTTGACAAGACCATTCCAAAATCATTTTTTTAGTCATTCTGGTATAGATTTACTGTTGTGTTTCATCGTTGGACATTGTCCTGTTGAATACTGCGGTATACAGTGGAGGTCATGGTCAACTCAATGACTGCAAGGTGCACAAGTCAATGAGATGACCTTGAACTCCGCTTCTCCTGCTGCTAACATATGGGCTTTTTACACAAAATAATAAGGAAAGTCATGCATGTTTTATTTTTAGATGTTCAAAAGGCTATAGTAAATACTGATCTCCAAATAAATAATGTCTTCAGAAAGGGCTTGTTTGATAGAGAAGCAATTGTTGCTGCAAATCAAAGACCATTGCTTATGTCTTTTCCTCTGTATTCTGTTAAAACATACCTGAACATCAGAGAGACCAGGAAACTGCCAACTTTCAGCTCTTGTAGAGATCTGCACGGCTGCTGATGATCAGTTAATCAAGGGCTGATGATTAGCAGCACCTGGCTGGAACTTACCATCTTAAATCCTGTGGAAGCAGTAAGTGAATACTTAGTATTACCCATGTTTTTTTTTGTGTTTGTTTTGGCTTCATTTCTGTTAAATAAATAATGGCACACACAAAAAAAATCTGTGATACATTGGCTTTTCTGTGGAAATGGACCAGAAGACATAAGTGCTCATGATCCTGCCACCAGTTTACTGGTTTATAGTGGACATCTGCTTTTCAAGCTAACTGTGGGGGTTTGTACTCATTTAGCTGTTAGAGTATTAGTGAGGCACTAATGTAAGGCAAGAGGGTCTTTTGAGCGGTCACTTATCCAGGTTATCCCAACATTTTTTTTTATTGGGGTTGAGGTCAGGGTTCAGGCCGCTCAAGTTTTTCCACTCCAAAACTATATGTTTTGATGTACTTGCAAACAGGGACATGGTCATGATGAAACAGGATTGAGCTGTTTATGACGACGGCGACGACATCAGCACTGTTCAGTGCCTCACTAAAACTTTTAGAACTTTTTTGGTTTAGAAACATGAACTCTGTGAGGCCACAGTTCCAGATCTGCTTTATAGCTTAAAAAGGTGTGGACTATAACATTTAAAACACATGAACTTGGTCATAATCATAGTCACCATCTTGCTGATCACACAAATATATTCATACTCATTTCATACTTAGATACTTCCAAACTTGCACACAATTTGAAGTACAATTGTTCAGTACAGAGCATTTGCAAGACATATTCTCATAATCCTATTATTGCAATTGTGTGTGTGCTTACAACTTGCAGTGTGGTAACAGGATCGATCCAGCAATTATTTTGTAAAATAAAAAAATCTTTGGTTCAGTTTGTGTGCTAAGCTTCTATTTAGTAGCTGAACTCTACAACCCAGAATAGCAGCAGGCAAAGAGTCCAATGCCGCCAACCCGGCCTCCAAATTCCCCAGATCCTAGTCTGATCGAGCACCATTTGATGCACTGGATAAACAAGTCTGATCCACGGAGGCCCCACACCACAAGCCACAGCACAAAAAGGATGCGTTGTCCAACAACCTGGTGCCAGACACCACAGCACACCCCCTAGACGTCTTGTAGAGTCATGTCCAGAGGGGACAATCCTGGGCTTAATGATTTGCCTTGTAATTATATGTCTGATTGGTGATATACTGTATGGATCACCCTTCTTAGCTAGAGGCCAATAAAATTCTGTGAGATTAAATGATCTCAGAGGAAACTGTTAGCTCTGAGAACACTAAAGTCTAGACTAAGTCACACTCCTTGTGAATTTAGTGCAAAAAGCCATTTTCCATCTGTGGTTCAATAATATCCCTCACAGTGCTGCCCCTGGATGCCCTCTTTTGAGTCAGCTGTGGTGCTTGACGATTCTGCAGAACAAATGTTGCCTTCAGTCAATTAAAATTAAATCTTGATTAATGACCATTAAATTAAACCCTTCCAATCCTAAATTAAGTCATTCTAAGCCTGATTACTTATTATTAAATTGTGATTTTTCAACATATGCATTTTGTTCTGAAAGTGAATAAAACTGTAATTGTTCATATTAAGCATGATTAGTGCATATACTGTAGACACCTTTTAATGTAACCATCACTTCCACCTCATTACACATAGTATTAATATTATAAATAAATATATATACCCCTCACACACAGTACTCGCTACATACAGTACAGTGGTGTGAAAAATGTTTTCCCCCTTACTGATTTCTCTTTTTTTTTTTTTTTTTTGCATGTTTGTCACTCAGATCATCAAAATAATTTAAATATTAATCAAAGATAACACAAGTAAACACATCTTGCAGTTATGAATGGTTTTTATTATCAAGGGAAAACAAAATCCCAAACTAATAGCCCTTTGTGAAAAAGTGTTTGTCCCCTAAACCTAATAACTGGTTGGGCCACCCTTAGCAGCAACAACTACTAATCAAGCATTTGATAACTTGCAATGAGTCTGTTACTTGCATAATGAGTCATCCTTGCAGAATTGTTGTGGTGCAAACACTTTCACACCATTTCATATGGGTAAATTGCCCTGATAATCCTATAGTAGAGAAGAAAATCATATAACATTTAATAACATAGGCTACTTACAGTTTGAATATGCACTGCCTAGCCATAAAAAGTTGCTATTTCGTATGTTTCAAATTACCGGGCTGCATCCAGCAAAGAAAACAACTAAGGAGAGCCGAAATTACTGGAACCGAGTTAAGAACACATTTTCAAAATTAATGGAGATTACTTAAACGCTTGGTGAAGTTGCATGGCACAAAATCTATAGTGAAAACATGCCGTAGCTATGTTTAATAGTGAAAGTATTTCCATATGCACACATTGTGATGAGAACTCACAGGATTGGAACTAAACAGCTGGGTGTCCATAAGAACATCTCTTGTTAGTGAGACTAACTAGAAAAAAAAAAAAAGATGGAAAAAGACCATGTGGTCTGATGAGTTCAGATTGACCTTATCCCAGAAAGATGAGCGTGTTAGAGTGAGAAGAGAAGAGTACCACCATCATGTTATGATCTGGAGTTGCTTCAGTTGATCAGGTCTAGGGAAAAATTTAAGTCAGCTGATGACCTGAATGTACTGAATCACCAGGTTATCACGTCTATGGAGTCTTTCTTCCCTGATAGAACAAGTACATGTATAGTATATTTCAAGACTCAAATTTGTTCATCTTGTAGATGAATTGGCCACCACATTGTCTGCTGTAAATCATAGCTAAAAGTAATTAAGTGAAATATAGTGTGTCACCATTTTTTGGGCCAGGCAGTGGATGTTTAAGCCACATTATGTAGTCGCTGAAATGCCATGAAACATTTTAGATAATAGTCATGAAGGAGATGTCAATATAAGCCTGTAGCAGTCTAGTGGATGCCAGTCAGGCAATTAATTACAAACTGTTAAAAAAAAAAGAAAAAGTATTATTCAAGGCAGTCATTTGAGTTTATTTCTCTTTATACCTGTTGTGGTGAGAGCTGCTGCTCGAGTGCCTGATTAAAACATTAAAGCGTTTATCCTCATAATGATACCGAATAATGGCTGTATTCACAACCAATTCACAGCTACAGTATGAATAAATTGCTACATTACAGCATGCGATTTCCTATAATAAAGCAAGCCGAGTGCATATACTTGAAGGGGGAAAAGGGGAAGGCGTTTTCCGCACAATTTTCTTCCTCAGCAATTTCTCTTTCATAAATTTTTAAAAAGCTATTCACAACCTTTGGTGACATGAGAAAATGAGAAACTATTGACTACAGAAATTGGTTTGCATTTGGATGCCACAAACAGAGCTTGATCACTGCCTTGGGAAGGAGCAAAGACTACAAACCGTAGAATAAGGAATTCATCACGTCTCATCAACACAGCATTCCCCCCCAGACAAAAATGAACAATATCTATCTTTGGCTCCTATTGAATGTTATTGCAGATTTCAAAGGTAAGGCGTACGCATCTTAAAAGATGCTTTACTTAATCGCTTTCTTCAAAACAGGATATTTGTCTCTCTTTAACTGTCTTTTTTTTCTCCAGCAATATGAATACTGAATACCCACCACATGCTAGTTCTACTGTATTACAAGTACTATATCAATCATTCCATTTGAATGAAGGGATAAATCTGATTGACATTTACAGAATATTTCAAGCACAGTTCGATGATATGACTCTTAGCTGCGCCACTGTAAAACATTTGAATGGTACAAACATTTTAAAGAAGGCTGTATGTCTGTGAATGACAATCCTGGTGGCTCAGAGCACTTGAAAATCCATGGATAATTTGTCGTGAACTTGCAGAAGAGATGCATCTGTCTGTGGGAACTGTACAGACAATCATTCACCACTTGCACATTACAGGAACTCGGCTGGGAGTTATTGCCACATCCCATATATAGTCCTTACCCAGGTCTAAGCCATTCCTACATGATTGGGTCAATAAAGGAGTTCCTGGGAGGCCAGGGTCAGGCAGTCCGATCATGGCTTTTGAAAAATATGTTTAACCTTGAGGGTGTTCAAACACTAGTGAAATGCTTGTTTACGCTCATAACTGTGTTCTGTACCCTTTGCAAAATCAAAAGTCCTGATTTGACCCGAACACCCCTCGTACATACATGGATATTTGTCTTCCATTTCAATCAGGTGTGCAGTCATACAGTCATCTTTCCCTGGAAACTTCTCACCAAGTTCTCCCCAGATCTGCAAGGTTTAACAAGAATATCCACAGTTTATAGAATCAGAAATACACTTTACAGTCAAAAGTATGTGGACACATGACCATCACACTAACATGGACTTGGTCAATTGGCAAGGCATCCCAACTCCCCCTGCCCCCAGATTGGGTTATGAGGATTTGTTCATTCAACCATATGTCATGCAGTGTTGTTGGGATTGAGACCAGGGATTAGATCAGTACTATCAATCAATATCAGTTCATCCCAAATGTGTTCAGTGGGGTCGAGGGTAAAAATATGTGCGAACCACTTGATTTCATCCACTCCAACCTTGGTGAACCATGTCTACATCATTCTTGGTTGGGGCACAGGGGGATTTGTTATGCTGGCAAAGTTTGCACACATTAATTCCAGCAAAGAGAAATCATAATTCCTAAATGAACAAAAAAGTTCTAGACAATTGTGTGCTTTCAACTTTGTGGCAAGAGGTAGAGAAAGGCTTAAATAGGGGTTAGAAGGAGTTGAATAAGTTTTTCACCTTTATTGGTGCTGCATGGGGGATGCATTCTCCAGACATTTAACCTACGTTGTTATGATGTGGAGGGATAGTGCGTGGTGTTAGCGCGCCTGGGTGTTTTTATATAGAGCCCTGATGCAGGGCATCAGAAGGGAAGCTGTGCGTGTGAGCTGTGGGAGTGACAGCCTCTCGAAAGTGTGCACATTCTCGTTCGGAGATAACGTGGGTTTATTAATTGAACACACAGTCACTAACGAAACAAAAGACAAACATCCAATATAAATACAAACAAGTCATCTCTGGTCCCCCTGAGACAGGGTTAATCCTTCTCTATTGTTGTCTTTAGTTTTATCTTTTCTCTTTTTCAGTTTTCCTCTTTTCTTTTTACCTCTTTTTTCAGTTTTCTCTTTATTCCTTTTTTTCTCTTTTCTTTTTATCAATTTTTCTCTTTTCTTTTCTCTCCTCTTTTCTGTTTTTTTTTTCTATACCAGAGCAATGCTCCTAGACCTGGTGCTACCTAAATGTCCAAATGTCTGTCGGTTTGTGTTGGGGGCCTATATAGACATGCGTCCAGGTGTCTTACATCCCCCTGATTGCCATCTTGGCAGTGTTGCCTAGCTACTGCACGTGAGGGTGGCCGTAGTCCTGCCTGACTGGAAACCCGTGGAGCAGTTGTCTGTGGGTTTGCCTGCCACAATACCCGCAACATTACATTAATTAGTGAGAAGCAAAAAAAAGCAAAGAAAAAAAGACAGAAAGAAAAAAAATTAAGTATTACAGTTCCATGTTTTAAAATGTGAAAGAATAATGCAGGAGCATTTAAATGTTGAGATGTTAAAGTAGTAATGGAGCCAAAAACATGTTCAAATATTCTAAATATTTATGCAAAACACTGCTCTTAATCTTGAGCTTTCATTTATTTCCCCCAATATGCTGGTGAGCATGTCCATCATTTTAATTAATCGAATTACTTAAAATCCACTGTCATTGTTTTTTTTTCAAGGTATAGGTACCATGGTCCTTATTTCCTGATATACTGTAGTAGAGCAGTGGCCAAAAGTTTTGAGAATGACACAAATGTTAATTTTCACAAAGTTTCATGTTTTTATTTTTTTAGATCTTTTTGTGAGCTGTTAATATGATATACTAAAGTATAATTGCAATAATTTCATAAGTGTCAAAAGCTTTTATTGACAATTACATTAAGTTTATGCAAAGAGTCAATATTTGCATTGTTAGCCATCCTTGTTCAAGACCTTTGCAATTGGCCCTGGCATGCTGTCAATAAACTTCTGGGCCGCATCCTGCTTGATGGCAGCCCATTCTTGCATAATCAATCAGTTTGTCGGAATTTGTTTGTTTAATCTTGAGGATTTACCACAAGTGGTGTCCCACAGGGTTGGGTTTTAGGCCCACAGCTTTTTTCCCTTTACATGCTTACTTTGGGCACCATAATCAGTAAGCATGATATTAATTTTCACTGTTATACTGATGACACACAGTTATACGTCTCAGCAAAACCAGATGAGAGAAACCAGCTTGCTAAAGTTGAGCAATGCGTAGAGGATATAAGAGACTGGATGCTAATTAACGTTTTTCTAAGTTTTAGACATAGGACCGTATGCAGCTAGAAGCTAAATTTTCGATCACACAGTAATTTTAGATGGCCCTTCTGTTCTATCTAGTGCAACAGTAAAAGACCTCGGTGTGATTATAGATTCTAGTCTTTCAATTGAAGCTCTCACCGCAGTATCTGAGTGAACTGCTAGTGTCTTATGATCCGCCACGCCTACTTCAATCAAAGGATGCAGGCTCCTTGTCAGTACCACGTATTATAAAAACTACAGCAGGGGTCAGAACTTTTTCTTACAAAGCCCCAAAGTTATGGAACTCAAACTAAAAGACTAAAAACTTATTTATTTAACCAAGCTTTTTGTAAATAGATTTACCTTAGGTAAAGGAGCAGATCTGGGGAACTAATGGACGTAGAATATTATGGCGAACTAGTATGTTTAGATGCTGTCTTCCCCACTCTCATTGTTCACTCAGATTTGTTGACGGTGAGGTGATTTGTTGCTTTACATCTCAGGGAGCCCTCCTGTTTATGTTTCCTTCTGGCTCTCCCTTTTAGTTAGGCTGTTATAGTTAGTCCTGTCGGAGTCCCTGCTACACTAAATAGACATTCACCTTATACATTATGTGACTGTGAACATACCTAACTGTTATCTCTGCCCCCCCCCCCCAATCTCCCTCTCTCTGTCGAGCTACACATGTCATTCCTGAGCTGCCATTGGTCCAGACTCCCTCTGCCCTCTGGACCTGCCTAATTCATCCTGGTGCCCCATTTCTGGTTGTAAATCTTGTCACATGGATGTCCCATGTGTCTCTTTGGGATGTGTCCGATGTCTGGGGACGGTTTCACTCTACTATGAAGACAATTCTGGCATCGACTGATGTTGACAGCTGTTGCTCTGTGGACTTGGCTACAATCACTCGATAGTTCAGGACTGGAATTTCCTACAAGTCTATCTGTGCCTCCAATAACTACCTGGACTCCATATTAACATCAATTAACATCTGTTAACAACTGTTATATTGAAATGCCTGCCACATAACACACAGTATGAATGCAGATCAATTCATGCTTTCTATTTCAAACAAATGAGGATGGGTTCCCTCTCAAGGTTTCTTCCTATTGCCATCTCAGGAAGTTTTTACTTGCTGCTGCCGCCCCCGGCTTGCTCATCAGGGACGATCTGACCATTTTTGATTCATACACATTCACATTTCATACAAACGTAAATAATTCTTTTGATTGTGTAAAGCTGCTTTGCGATGATGACAATTGTTAAAAGAGCTATACAAATAAAATTTTATTGAATTGAATTGAAAGTTCTAAATGGGATTAAGGTCTGGGCAGTTTCCTGTCCATGGACCCAAAATTTCAATGTTTTGTTCCCCGAGCCACTTAGTTATCACTTTTACCTTATGATGAGGTTCTCCATCATGCTGGAAAAGTCATTGTTTGTCACAAGACTGTTATTGGATGGTTGGGAGAAGATGGGAGGATGTTTTTGTACCATTCTTTATTTATGGCTGTGTTCTTAGTCAAAATTGTGAGTGAGCCCTCTCCCTTGGCTGAGAAGCAACCCAACATGTGGATGATCTTAGGATACTTTAATCTTGGCATGACACAGGACTGGTAGTGCTATTCATGACTATAATACTATCACAGTACCCACTAGAACGCCATAGTCCCTACCCTGGTACTATATAAAGTCCTATGGTGCCTACCATGGTAATATCTGAAGTACCACGTTACAACAAACAAATGTGAGGACGCTCTATTGGTGGCTTTAAAATCAAATAGGTGATGGAATGTCTCCTTTGTAATCTTGGCTTAGCAAATTGAGTCAATGCAAATCAATGAGATATCTGATATACACTCACAGTAGGTTCTCTTATGTTAACCCTTCTCACATTTCATCCACCTTTCCCATGTGTTGCACTATGTGAATGCTATCGTGATGGACACTTGCAGTCCATAGAGACAAAATGTTCCTCTATTTTATTCCTACACACTGGAGACAGTTGAGAAATAGACTTTCAGCCAGGGTGAACGTATGAATCAATGAATCTAGCTGTGCCATACAGTATGTACCTCAGGGTTTCTCTTAGCCATGACTGTTTTCTAAATCTTGAAAAATTAGGAGCTATTTAAAAATTTTCTTCAAGGCACATAAATCTAATAGGTGGTAATTGTACGCTTTAGAGAACAGTGTACCTTAAGTCTTTTGTTGGCTAATAATAAGGTTAAATTTATGATTTAATGAATGAATCGCTAGGTCTGTCCGCCATGTTTTGATTATATGCTTGATAACTTCAGGGGAGAAAGGGAGAAATCTAATACATGTTGAAAGTTCTATGCTTTATTCCCAGAACAAAGAAACCATACAAGTTTCTGGCCAACACCCAAAGTAAATACAGAGTGAAGAGTGGTCGTGTCACTGATCGCCATATAAACTACACTACAAGAGGGTTGCATGAGATGTGCACACACATTCTAGATCAAACCAGAAAGATGTCATGATAAAATGATAAAGACCAAAGAAAAGGAAAGTAATAATAATAATAATAATAATATTTTTTTCTCTGAAGAACAAGAGTCTTGTATGTTAGGTAAAGTTTACTTCAAAGTATCCGTTGAAGTATTTGTTTTCTTATACAGAATTGAGGCAGTTTGTCCAACTCTTCACATCTCTTATGGCCTGATATTATGGGTCTATTCAGCATGCATGATCACATAACGATTTCTCACTACATTGGTTGACTGTTATCTGAAAAGCAAACCATATGCTCTGGTCTCTGCAGAGCTGTATAAAAAATATGGCACAAGAAATAACAATTCCCCAACCCAAGAACCCTCTTCATGATCTCTTCCAGTAAGAATCTCTCTAATCCGGATGATGTTTTGCTAAAAATGTATTGTACTCTATGTGTGGAGTAAGGTGTGGTGGCCTAAATCCTAAATTCTGAGTTCAAAATATCTCATCGCATAGAGGTCCTGTGTGGTCTGCTTGGGATGCGTGTGGTGACTGGGGACGGTTCCACTTGATCATGAAGACAGTCTAGGAAGCGACTGATGCAAACAGCTATTCTATGATGACTTGTGACTGTAATAGTTCAGGACTGAAATTCCCACAAACAGTTTTGTACCTGAGCCTTCAATAACAAACTGGACTCCATATTAACTTAAACACATCTCCTGTTATACTAAAGTTACGACCTCCTACTGTACTGTATAACACACAGTATGACTGCAGATCAGTCCCTTTTAACTGATATCACCCAAATGAGAATGGGTTCCCTGTTGAGTCTGGTTCCTCTAAAGGTTTCTTCCTATTGTCATCTCAGGGAGTTTTTCTTCGCCACCGTCACCCTCAGGGACAATCTGATCATTTTTGATTCATACACATTTTTCACACATTTCATATTGATTTCCCTATTTTTCTTTTGATTCTGTAAAGCTACTTGACAATGACTATTGTTAAAAGCACTTTATGAACAAAATTGAGTTTTGCCGAATTGTAGGAGTTCATTGACAGAGAAACAGATCAGTTGTTCGTGCTTTCATCCTGATATTCTTTTGCTATTACTCATTTTTCTGACAGTTGAACGAAGTGTCATTGATATCTCTGAGCTCCACCATGCCTGTGCTCTCAGAGTCTAAGCTGTGCATGGTTTCCTGCATTGTAAGATCCTTCCTCCTGAGCAAATACTCCTGTTTTGGTTGTGCTTATTCTCTCAATCACGTCAATCATTCTGTGCCAGCTGTGTGTGTGTGAGCACGCCACTCAGCCTCCTGCAGCTGCCTACACCGGGCATAAACAATTATCGCTTTTCCATTAAACTCCCGTTATAATAAAATTTCTAATTAGCTGCACATTAGTTCCAGTGCCAATAACTGCATGAAATTTGGGCATTTCCTGAACCATGCACATTCTCATATATTCCCTTTTTTATTCTTGTTCACGCTTTGTACTTGTGCCCTTTTGTGCTCAGTTCAGGTCGATTTCCCATTGTTGATCAGAAAATGAACGGTTTCACCCCTTTCTTTGTCTTACTTTATAGACACGACAGCTCATTGTCAGACCATGACTCCACTAGTAAATATACTCTCTGGGGGTTAACCAGTGATCTGTATCTGAGAGACTGTGTTCATACCTCAGTGTGCTGAGAAAAGGAAACGGTCTCAATTACATGAATATCTGAAATACACTCAAAAAATAAATGTAAATTTAATACGTTCCTTTGCTTTAGCAACTAATGTTAATTGTAGCTTCACAATGATGCTCACATCCTCCATCACACTATGCAATAGTATACATTTGTGGAACAGTCATTTCTGCAGTCTCTTTTGAGTCTGGTTGCTATGAAGATATCTACCTCGTGTCATCTCAGAGATTTTTTTATTTATTTTTTTACCTTGCTCTGATTCATCTACAGTATATGAGTTCCTTTGTTGGTGGGAACATCTAGTATTGAACAAGCTATACAAGTAAAACCGAATTAAATTAACTTAAATTGAACTTTGGCTTGGTTGGTGGATTCTAATGTTAATGCACTGGAACCTTACACTGTGCCATATATAACATGATGAAACCTTGTGTTGAAGCAGGACATCAATGCATGGCCTCAAGAGTCACATGACCAGCTGCCTGATTGCAGTACTGATTTATCCTTTAGTAGACATCCAACCTTTTGACCTGGGACCTTGACTAATGATTTATTGCACAAACATACTGTATTCCAGCCCTGTGAACCTTCCGAAAGAGTATTAGTGAATATAAAAATGAGCTCCACTAACTGATAATGTCATCCAGTATATCATATTATTTAATCCATAATGAAACTTTTTTAAGCATTGGCAGTGGCATTATATGCATAATATTATTGTTATTTCTGTATAAAAAGAAAGACACTCTTACATGCATTCTTACTTCATCAGCTATGGCTCTGTAGGTAAGAGGGTGAGATTGGAGTACAGAGATGTTGGAGGAGACTGACGGCACTGTTGACATCATGTCTAAACAGCAATATAATTCTGGAGTCCTGCTTCTGGTTGGAGATCTCGTCGCATGGATGCCCCGTGTGGTCTGCCTGGGATGCGCGTGGTGGCTGGGGATGGTTTCCACGAAGACTGTCCTGTCCTCGACTGATGCAGACAGCTGTTCTCTGGGGACCTGTGACTTCAGTCATTCTATAGCTCAGGACTGGAATTTCCTACAGTCTACCTGAGTCTCTAGGAAAAAACTGGACTCCATTTAATTTAAACACATCTCCTGTTATACTGAACTTCCAGTCTTACACAGTATTATGCTGATCAACCCCTGCTATCCGTTATCACCCAGATGAGGATGGGTTCCCTGTTGAGTCTGGTTCCTCTCAAGGTTTCTTCCTATTACCATCTCAGGGAGTTTTTCCTTGCCACCGTCGTCCTCGGCTTGCTCATCAGGGACAATCTTATCATTTTGATTCATACACATTCACATTTCATACAAACTTACTTCTTTTGATTGTGTAAAGCTGCTTTGCGACAATTTCAATTGTTAAAAGCGCCATATAAATAAAATTGAATTGAATTGAATATAATTCCAGTACAGGTAGTCCCAAAAATTTCCACAGATACGAATGGACCACGGAACAAAAAATACACACTGCACGGCACCATTTACCAATATTTACAATTAAATACAATATTTTCAGTGTGTAAGTAGATTGTATGTGTGTGCATGTGGAATGCGGGAGAAATGAGTCGGGCTTACCGGTTTCAATGAATCAGTCCGGGAGCATGAGGATAGAAAATGTCTGTCCTGTAAAGCTGTCATGATGGTGAATAATAACAGCTCTGCGACAAAAAGGCATCTGGATTAAATCCCTCGCGATTTAAAGGCACTGGTTTAAAGACAGCACTTTTACATTTGCGTGAAAATCATTTCCTTAGGTCCGGTTATGGTTTTTGCCACATGATGGCATTGTGGGGAAAGTGGAAAGATTTAGTCAAATGGATTGGTATGCTTTACATTGTATATTCGTGTCAAAGGTGTGTAAGACTTTGTCGGACTTAAGAACAAACCGGACTTACGAACGTGCTTCTGGAATGGAACTAGTTCTGGAGTTGGGGACTACCTATTGGCTTCCATTATGATTGGTTTCCATATCTCATTCGATCTGTGGTCGAGTATGCGGCAGTGAGATTGAGACGACTTGTTCAAGCAGACTCTGGGAACGTTCCCGAGCCTGGAACGATTGTGCTCTTACTGATCAAAATAATACTTTGGGGTCAAGTGTTCTTGGAACCGATCCCAAGTAAAAACTATTCCCAGTCATCCATGTGAGGCTATCTGGAAGTTGAGTCATATCAACTGGGCGTCTTTCTTGTTAGGAAAAAACAGTTGAGAAGATGAGAGTACAGTAGGAGTGAGTGTTGTTAAGAAGACAAGCAATAGGATGAGTCATTTCATTAAGCTGTTACAACAAGAGATACAACTCACGGACAGACAGACTGATAACCCACAAATAAGAAACCAGCACAGCTGTGCAGATATAAACAAAGTCCACGTACAGTAGTACAAGTATTAAATACAAAATATTTAAAACTACAGAGTAAGGTATAAACACATCGATTTCGTAATAAGAGTCAAGAGATTTAAGAGACTTTATTTGCCATTTGTACACATGCCAACAGTATGAGTGCATTGGAAACTCTCAGAGACAGTGATTTAAAAAAAAAGGAAGATAACAAAGTAGAATAAACATATAATGCAAGAGTAATACAAGAATAAATAGAAGAAAGATTTGAGCTAAGTGATCATAACAATTATCTAGCAGACTGTGGTATGTTTTAAAAATAATCTCCGGATAATAAGGTCATAACTATGAAGCTCTTTGGCTATGCGTCTCCACACATTGTCATTTTACTCATTGTGGTCATTTAATTGTTGTCCTTTTATATCATAATAAATTGCATAAGATAACATAAGGTTACTCAATGAGTCTGCCATATTGGACATTTTTGTTTGACATTCCAAACAGTCGCATTGTGATTGGTCAGAGGCAATTTTGTTGGCCGAATTGATCTGGGGCAAAGAGAATAAATGCCACCTTTCATACAATGAAATTCTGTTGTTGAGATAGAATGTTCTATAGGCAGGTTATCCATCCATCGTCTACACCACCTATCTTGTGGGTATGAGGGACCTGGAGACTATCCCAGGGAACTTTATTGGGTCACAAGGCTGCCAACCCATCAGAGGGCACAAGCACACAGTCACACACCCAATTATACATTACAAAGAAATTGAAAGCACCAGTTTCTGGACTGAGGAAGAAAACTGAAGGAACAAAAGAAAACCCTCCAAGCTCAGGGGAACATGCAAACTACACACACAGAGACCAGGAGCAAGATTTGAACCCCCAACCCTGGACAGTGCTAACCACTAAACCCCCTTGGCACCTGGACCAGGGTCATCAGTTTTTCATCAGATTTATCATCAGGCCAAATTCTCATGATTCTGTATAGTGCTGATTCTGTATAGTGAATTTAAAGGACAAACAAGGAAAGATAAAAAAAAAAAACATAACTTTGAGAATACAGGTGCAAAAGAAACCTCACCCTCCTCTCTGGGAAAATCTGAGAGATTCCTCATATAAGATTGACCAGAGAGTCAATATTTGTAGTGTTAACCCTTCTTTTTCATGACCTCTGTAATTCGCCCTGGCATGCTGTCAATCAATTTCTCGGCCACATCCTGACTGATGGCAACCCATTCTTCCATAATCAATGCTTAGAGTTTGTCTGTTGGAATCTGTCATTTTTTGTTTGTCTACCCTCCTCTTGAGGATTGACCACAAGTTCTCAATAGGATAAAAAGGTCTGGGGAGTTTCCTGTTCATGGACCCACAATTTTGATGTTTTGTTTCTTACTTTTACCTTATGACAAGGTGTTCCATCATGCTGGAGAAAGCATTGTTCATCACCAAATTGTTGGATGGTTGGGAGACGTTGCTTTCTGAGGATGTTTTTGTCCCATTCATTGTTTATTCATGGCTGTGCTCTTAGTCAAAATTGTGAGTGAGCCCACTCCCTTGGCTGAGAAGCAGCCGAACACATGAATGGTCTCAGGATGCTTTACTGTTGGCATAACATGGGACTGATGGTAGCGCTCACACATCATAAGTATAATTACTTATAATTATAATTAGTATCATTTGAATCTGTAAAGGGTCTACTTTAATTTGTGTACACCCCCAATAGACTATACACTAACAGATGATATTGTACAATAACAATGATCTAATACACTGCTGTGTGTGTTTTAACCATAATCTCCAGATAATAGTCATAACAGAGTTCCCTGGCGATCCGTCTCAACACATTGTCCTTGTACTCATTGTGTTTAATAATTTTTGCCCTTTAAATTGTAATGAACTGCATAAGCTGAAATAAAGTTGGTCTGCCAATGTTTTTGTTCGACATTCCAACAAGCTGCATTGTGATTGGTCAGAGGCTTTTCTGTTGTCTGTGAAAAGTTGGTCAAATTGATCTGGTGCAAAAAAAAAAAAAAAAAAAAAAAAAAAAGAAAAAAGAAAAGAAAAAAATTGCTACTTCATGCACAACAAAATTCTGTCTTTGTTCTATGAAATGTTCCATCTCATTCATGTGAGATGTTCTATTGGGAGGATGTTGGTATAAACAATATTACTCTGGCCTGAAATGTTCTTAAGTTTCCAAGCATGACTTAATGCATACTTACAAAATCGTGGTGTTCCAAATTCCATACTTGTTATTTTGTTCCAAATTCCATACTTGTTATTCCAGTTTTAAAATCTTCAGTATTGTCCTAGGATGTAGAAGACAAAATCGCTGAACAAGAAACATTGATTTAGAAGGTGTCCAAACTTTTGACTGTTACTATAAGTAGGATTGAAAAGTAATTATCAGATTTAAGCATAGATTCTATCATATCATTTTAATGAAACTAAGATGGAGAAAAAGAGTGCTGAGGATACGTTAGGGTCCTGGGTTGGCTCTAGCTTTAATTAAATGATACTGACTTTGGACATATAATGGATAAGATGGTTCTTTAAACATTCCTTGGCAAAACAGATTCAGTCATCAAAGTACACACAGGTAATGTGAGGCACTTTGGTTCTTTTCTAAAAAAAAAAAAAAAAAAAGATACTATTGCTACAAATTGCTGCTGAGCCACTCTTCAGGTATTCATCTACAGAATGATTTGTTGCCACAATGCAATTCATGTAAATGGCTTTTGGCATGTAAATGGGTTTTCAGAAAAAGTAAAATGACCTGAGAAAAAAAATTCTCAGACAATACAATAGCTTAGGATTCTTTACAATGTGGCATTGCAGCAGCGCTATCACACTGGCTGCGTAATCAATCTGAGAAAAACTTTTTATTTTTTGTTCTTTTTATGGAGGTACCTGTCTAAGCAAAGTCACGCCAAACTGGGGTGTGATTTCTGGTGAATGAAGGACTAAAATTGATTTTTTTTTCCTGCACAGTACAGTGATGAGACTCATTAAAGCATCTGAATGGTGCAGACATTTTAAAGAAGGCCGTATAGTATATCCACCTTGGACGATCCTGGCTGAGGTGGCCCAGAGCCCACTGCAGTCGCTCCTGTTAAGGTCCAACGATCATTGAAAGTCATTGCCAAAGTCGCCAAATCTGTCTGCGGGACCTGAACATGCAATCATTCACCAATACCACTAGCATATTACAGGAACTTGACTGGGAGTTGTTTCCACATTCCCTTATACAGTCCTCCAAGCCATTTCTATATGTTTGTGCCATTCCAAGTTCCTAAGAGGCCAGTGTTCAGACATGAAGCAGGCAGTGCCATCATGGCTCCGGCAAACTAAGAAAACTTTCTTGATGGTATTCAAGCACTAATGAATCACTGGTGCATAAGTGTACCAAATGATTATAAAGAGGAATAAAAAGGAGTTTTTACTCTCAGAACTGTATTTTGTTATTTTCAACAACCAACAGTCCTGGTTTGACTTGAATGCTAGCATACTGTACAATTGTAGATGGACTTTCCCCTCTGCTGTGAGAGCCATAAAACATGTGGCAGGTATGCTGTTAAAGGGTGGCATGTTAAAATGCATCTGAAAACTCAGCCTAAGAAGAGCTATTGTCTGTTTACTGAGATTACCTCAAGTGGCAAACAATCCTTGTTTCAAAGTACTGAAGCACTCCATATACTGTAAGCACATTAAAATGAAAGGCTTTGGAAGAAACTGCTACAAGTATAATATTGGTATGCACAAGATATCACCCGACCCAGCGCCATTCTCAGAAAGCACCGGTTATGGCAATTATGAAAGTGGCTACCTACTGGTCCACTTTCTGGAAAGGATATTTGTAGTCAGTGCATGCCTCGAAATTTCCCACAAAGTATGTTGAAATCAGTCACAAATGGTTTGCAAGATGTCTAACATGAGTTAACTGTCAGACACTACCTTAGCCCTTCACAGGGATAAACCTAAGATCCTGCCCTTGGGGGTCAGCAATCATTATTGAATGTACGTGAACTAATATTATATAAAGAGCTTATGTGTAAAATAGTCGAATTCTATATTCAATTACCAAGAAAATTGCTGAACAGCTACTGAAATGGTTTTGAAAGAGCAGGAGAAGGAGAGGTTATTTTAGCAGCGAGGCAAGAGAGGCCTGTCTAATTAAATTGGAGCGGGAAATCTTTTTGCTGGCAGAAGAACACAGCAAGGCGAGAACCGAGAGACGGAGAGCAACTCTCTGCCCTTCTGTCTCTCAAAGATCACAGCCATTTCTGTCTCATAAGACCGGCTGCCCTGCTGTCTCTCAAAGCATCCAGGAGCTCAGTTCCTTTCCCCGGAGCATTACATACACACTCCTCCTCCTCTGAAGTCTCACAGACGCACTCTCATTCTCTCTCTGAAGCAGACACTTTCTTTCTCCACATGCCACATGAAGTATTGAAGAGGCATCCCCCCCCCCTTCTCTCTTTCTCTCTCTCTCAAGCTCAGCAGGAATCCTCTCTCCCTTTGAACCATTCCAGATACCTTCTCTTTCCCACTGAAGCATCTCTCGCTCTCTCCTGCCAAGGTGGCTCGGGGTTGCATATCCCTCTAATGTATCCATCAGCAACTTTTTATCATTTTAGTTTTTCTCAACTTCAGCTCTTTTTTCCTGCGGGCTACTACAATCTTTCTTCTATGAGTTCCACAAGGAAACCCCTGCTCCTTCTGCTTGTTTATGAAAAAAGGTCAGCCAATGGCATAGTGTAAAAAATGCACATTTTCCTAGTAAACAGCATGCATAGTAGGGATTGGAAATACCAGTCACCTCCCGATATGATATTATTCCAATATCTAGGTGCCAATTCTATAAATATCAGTATAGAATCATTAATCATTAAGAAAATGTATCCCATTCCTTGTCACATTAGTCTCACAAAAAAACAAACTTAATTCAAATACAAGAGTTTAACATTTATATAATTTAGATAATTCACACAGGATGAAAATGTGTAAATAGTTCAGATTTTGCCACCTGAAGGATTATAAAGAAACTGTGATGTATATGCCTCCGAGTTGCGCAGTGGTAAAGCGCTCGCCCTATCATCCGGAGATCGCCAGTTCGATTCCCGGGTGCTGCTGTAACCTCTCGCAGCCGGAGGCCTAGAGAGAGCTGATTGGCCGAGTGAGAGGTACTTAGTGCTCCCACATTAATCACAGCTCTACAGCCAATCAGGGGTGTCTTTTTTTCAGTGTTCTGAGGCTTGCCCTGTGATGGATTGGCACCCTGTCCAGGGTGTACCCCGCCTCGTACCGTAAGTCTCCTGGGATAGGCCCCTGGCCTCCCGTGACCCTAAATACAGGATAAAGCGGGATCGACGATGAGTGAGTGAGTGTTCTGAGGCTGGTGTATGCGTGTGTAATGACTGGATTTGAGCTAAATTCGCTCACAGAATTTGCATGAAAAGGCAGATTGTATGCTTTTAACACGCACGATTTTTGATAATATAACACCATAAAAATGCATTTCGATAGTTTATATGATCCGAATGATGTTTATATGATCAACGGTCAAGGCCAATCAAACTGAACACCAGCCAATTCCGGTCCCTGGCCAATCGGCAGGTTCATCTCTATTATAAATGTAAAAATTATTACCAAAAAAAAGTATAAAATTGGGATACATGAATCGCCACATTGTAGCATCGCTATTCATAACTGAATAATTTTTTAGGCGGTGTCTAATAGATGGTTTTCATTTAAGTGCTTTAAATCATTGTTTAGCATTAAATGTTCTCAATTTTAAGAAAAGACCTTGGTGTTAATATATACAGTACAGACCAAAAGTTTGGACACACCTTCTCATTCAGCGAGTTTTCTTTATTGTGTTCTTTAGCCCAAACGCGTCTCTTCTGCTTGTTGCCTGTCCTTAGCAGTGGTTTCCTAGCAGATCTTCTACCATGAAGGCCTGATTCACACAGTCTCCTCTTAACAGTTGTTCTAGAGACGTGTCTGCAGGCATTGACCTGCTCTCTGATCTGAGCTGCTGTTAACCTGCGATTTCTGAGGCTGGTGACTCGGATGAACTTATCCTCCGCAGCAGTGGTGACTCTTGGTCTTCCTTTCTTGGGGCGGTCCGCATGTGAGCCAGTTTCTTTGTAGAGCTTGATGGTTTTTGTGATTGCACTTGGGGACACTTTCAAAGTTTCCCAATTTTTCGGACTGATTGACCTTCATTTCTTAAAGTAATGATGGCCACTCGTTTTTCTTTACTTAGCTGCTTTTTTCTTGCCATAATACAAATTCAATCTCTTTGAATGAGAAGGTGTGTCCAAACTTTTGGTCTGTACTGTAGCTACTGCTTTTTGCTTGTGGAGTTTGCAACTGTTAAATATAGACATTTTTATTTACAATGGGAATTAACTAGTGGGCTTAATGCCACTGTGTTGATTCTTCCCAGTACTAACACTAAGGAGGAACTCTCATAATGGAGCTACTGTATAAGCAAACTGCAGAATACACACCCCAATGGTCTGTTTATTATTACTGGAATGGGCTTCCCTTGTCAAACCTTAATTACACCTAAGGTTTTCTTCCTCCTAGATGGGAAAAATGCATTTTCCTTGTCTTAATTGCCTTGGGTTTGTTTATCAGGGGTTAAAGTATTATCCTTCTCAAATGCTTGTCTGGTATAATTTCACTCGCCTCTTTTGCCATCCAGACAATGCCATCTCTTACCCAGATTGGATAGGGTCTCAATTTCCGACCTGCAGTTATTAAACAAGCCTTCAACCAATGGAAGCCATACCTTATTATTCATGGTACCCACTGGAGCCCTTGAACAAAAAGAGAGAGCCATTCAAGAACACAGTGATAATTGAGCAATCTCTCACAGAAAACAAGAACGCCATTCCTTCATTTCTTTGCTACTAAACTAAGCACATCTTCAGCTTTCAGGTCTTTAGACCGATCTTTTAGTGCCTCCTCCAGGGACTTCCAAATCCCACTTCCAGATCACAAGCCCATAGTTCAGCTCCAGATTATGAAATAGAGCCACAGTATGGACTCACAAGCCACAGTAGAGTATACACTACACAGTTTTTAGGGCTGAAAAGTCTTTATAATGTTTGAAGGTAAAAAACATGTCCCGATGACAGGTGAACTGAACAACATGGATCACCAACTATATTGATGACCGGATGCAGCTGAGGATCACCTCTAGGGGACCAAAAGCCAGACCATCTGGTCCAATCCCAAAGAAAAGCCAATGCAGCACAAATCGCCAGTAAAAAGTCAATACTGGCCAGGATAAAAAGGCACCAGAACACCCAGTGCACTACAGCTGTGCTGAGGCCCAATTTTACAACCCACAGCATCCAAAGGATCCGTTGTCAACGTCCTGATGCCAAACACCAGAGAACAATCCCAGAGGCCCCAAGTATAACCCAAAACCTAAAGTTAATGATTTTAATGTTATGGCTGACGGGTCTATACATGACTGTATAAGCTTCAGTCCTCTAAGATACCAAGCTTCAGTCAGGCTGAAGTTCAGTATTCATAAGCATTTCTAGTATATTAAAGACACTTAACCTAATGCTGAGTATTTTGCTGCATTGTGTCACTAGTTGCCATAGGAACACTGGTACCCATGAGTAGATAAGGTTTAATTCGAGTGCTCAGTTTTCTGAAGAGCATATTGCATATGAGACTGGGAATAATATAACAGATAATAACTGTTTAAAAAAATAATAATAAATAAGCCAGGGGATGGGGTAGATCTCCGTAATAAAGAAAATAATAAAATAAATACAGTCATTTAATACTGTCAGTCTTGAAAAAAAAAAAAATCTTGTCCATAGGTCTTTGCACACAGATTCGTTATATACCTTAACAGTGGAAACTGCCATAGCAAAATAACTTATGTCCAGGTGCCACAAATATGAGTCCAACAATTTTGCAGTAAATATATAAAAGACTATGAAAAGGTGAAAATAGTACAGACCTAGAAACAAAGAGTAACCTTACTACACAACCTCAACATAACTAAAAAATTCTAAAGCAAGTATTTATTGTGCAAAATGAGAAAATTGGTATATTCAGTCAGGACTTAAGTGATATTATTATTAGTAGTATTTTTTATTGTATTTTTTTTTTTTACAAGACTTTAATAAATTTTTCCCTTTATCTACAGCTTTTGATCACATAAAGGTTGTGCAACAGGGAACACAGCATGGCAGAATCTTAATTCATTTTAAGCTCCTAGTTTAAAAAATACAATCTGTCAGTATGTTTTGCATAACAAAGTCAGTTATCATAAGTAGCATATAAAAAATGCACTTATTGATATTGTTCATGTTTTTTTTAAGTGGGGGTAGCAAACATACCATCAGAGAAACACAATGCAACATAACTGTTGAAACAATGTGATAAAATGCAGGTTGTACAGAACATGTACTGTACAGCCTGCAAAAGTATTCATACCCCTTGAACTTTTTATACTGTACATTTTATCATGTTACAACCACAAACATAAGTGTATGTAATTAGGATTATATGTAATAGACCAACACAAAAGTGGCAAAAAAAAAAGAACATGATAAATGCTTTTCAAAGTTTTTTACAAATAAAAATCTGAAAAGTGTGGCGTGAATTTGTATTTAACCCCCTTTACTCTGATACCCCTAACTAAAATCCAGTGGAACCAATTGCCTTCAGAAGTCCACCTATGTGTAATTGAATCTTTGTATAAATACAGCTGGTCTGTGAAGCCCTCAGAGCTTTGTTAAAGAACATTAATGAACAAACAGTGTCTATCAAACAGCACAGGTAGGAGATTTTGTCTGACTATTAGTTGTGCACTCCACAAAACTGCAGTGCAGTGCAGTTCCAATTATTTGGAAATGATTAAAAAATATATCCATCATTTTCCTTCCACTTCACAATTGTGTGCCACTTTGTGTTGGTCTATCACATAAAATTCCAATAAAATACAATTATGTTTTACTCAATCATCGTCTATACCACTTTATCCTATATACTGTACAGTACAGGGTCGTGGGGGGCCAGAAGCCTATCTTAGGAGGTGGGGTACCCCCTGGACATGGTGCCAATCCATCACAAGGCACACACATACAACAGCTAATTTGGGAACACTGATTAGCCTAATCTGCACATTTTTGGACTGTGGGAGGAAACCGGAGAACCCGGAGGAAACCCACCAAGCACACAGAGATGGGAATCGAGCCTGGCCGGGAATCGGACCCTTGAGGTACAAGACGACAGTGCTAACCACTACACCACCATCAATGTGCAAAGGTTCTAGTGGTATGAATACTTTTGCGAAGCATTTTAGTTTGAACCTGACTCAGTGTGATGGATTAACATAAGTGATCTCTGCCTCCCATGGATATACTGTAGATGAGTGTCAAAAATTGTGGCAATTTCTGTACTTTACCTTGTAACTGCTGGAGCAAAATCCACAATGTTATTTCATGATTATTGAAATTTATTTTTAATGAACAGTGCCACAGAAAACACTAAGCTGATAAAGAACAAAAAAAAAAAAAAAGAGAGAGATTTTTCACTACAGAATATTAGGCACTTTACAAACATTTCTGTAAAATCAAACAGAGAATTTTATCTACTGTTCTGAGTACTGAAGCACTAAAGCAAATTAGCAATGATTTGATTGTTACTCTTGACGCAGCTACAATATAAGCAGATTTTTTAAATAAATGTAACATATACAGTAATATGCTATACACTATATACATGACAAAAGCACTACTTGAATACACTACTGAAATGAATGCAACTTTATACACTTCATGGGTGGTTTGAATGAATTTGTTCGACCCAGTATACAGTAAGGCATTCCTAAATGGTGAAAAACTGATATCAATTCTTTCAAAGTTTAAAAAACAAAAGTTATAATAATTGTCCGGCTTGTCAACTGGTACTGTAAAATGTCCTCAGTTGACATTGTAGTTGCTTGGAAGTGTTCATGTAAACTGATTGAACCAATAAAACCAATATCAGCTGATTAAAGGGTAGGTAGTGTCAGAATCGACTGCTGCTTTGAACCTTCAGCCACACCAGCTATTAGGGAATAACACTAATGATCTAGATGCAACCATGCGACTGTATTCCATTTTGCTCCCTTGTTACATTGTCTTCTGAATGGAAATATCCATGATATCATACAGATTCAGTCAGATTCAATATTGAAAAAGTTTTAGAGCTGTACAAGTTCCAGGTGATGGTTCTAAGAATGAAAAACAGTGGAAAGTCACTAAGATGTGATGTCTTCAGGTTTCTTGAAGTCCTAATAAATGGTCATGACCCGATGATGTCGGTGAATTGATCTGAAATTGTTCCAAATCTCATGTCACTGTGCCTTATGTTCCTACAGTACATCACTCACTATTCCT